>CAUYQV010073640.1:0-19620 GCA_963574575.1 Galagoides demidoff | reverse complement strand
CTTATGGCAACACATATCTATCCTGAAGAAAATCTTGGCACCAAAAAAAATAAAATAAAATGGAAAGACATCTTTGCCCAGTGCCATCTAAGGAGAAGAAAATATCTTTAAAAACTTGAAAGGTTGTTAAAGGTAAAGTCTTGAGGGGAGAGGAAGGGGAGTGGTCACATATGACTAGGAAACCAAAAACATAGGCTGGACCTTAACTGCTGAGCAGCACGAGGAATTCCAGCCAGGACTGACAGGGACAGGGCTGGCCAATGTCTACGTAAATAACTCTTTTCCTGAATAGAGCAAGGGGCTGTAGTGAAACCGAACCATTCCTGATGAGAAACTTGACATAGTTATGGTTTCTGAACTATTTTCCACAAGCACATGACTTCTTAAAGCAATGTGCAACCCAAAAAAATAAAATCTCATTCTGACAGAAGGTTTTGAAGCCAATCTGTTGCTCAGATTTCTGATGCAATCCATGAAGCCCTAGATGGGTAGAGACCATGAGAGGGCCAGATTAGCCCCACTCCTAGCTGTTTACTACACAAGCCCCATTCCTAGCGGTTTACTGTGGTTTACTGCATAAACTCCATTCCTAGCCCTTCCGCCCCAACCTCTGCCAGTAAAACCTGCAAAGCCACTCCCTGCTGCCTTCCTCCACCCCTCACTTGTACCAATCCAAATCCTCCTTTACTAATGAAATCACCAACCACCAGTGAAAAGTGTATTCGTATCCGACCCTACCCCTCTTGCTTTCTGTACCCCATAAAAACTTCCTCCACCCCAGGTTGGAGGCTCTCTCTCGACCTAGGCTTGCATGCGAGAAGAGTCCAGACCCGGGTCTGAATAAATCTCACCTCTTGCTTTTTATATCGGAGTGTGTCTCGGATTTGTCAGTGGGGTCACTTGGGAGAATTTCCGGGCATAACAACCGCTCATGGGTACGAGCAGGCAGACAACACAGTGCTGAAAACCAAGATAATTACACCCATCTCCTGAAACATGAAGGAGTCTTATTCACTAGGAAACAAGGGAGATATTTAGCACAGACAAATCAAGATACAGAGGAAAAAATGATTAGAGAGCAAAGCCTTTCACCACTAATTTGATGCTGGTACCAGAATTTAATGAAGTCGAAGCCCTCAGCGGCAGCAGCAAACCCAAACTATATAGTTTGCAATGAATAACTTGTTTGCAGATCCTGCATTTAAACAACACTTAAAATGGTCTCACTGTTGTTCCAAAGAGTAACAGGAGAGCACAACTAAAAGAAACCTTAATGATCACTTTGCTTTGTTAACAAATCCCCATTTTACAGATGAGGAAACTGAGCCCCAGAGGTTATCTCCCTTGGCTCTCCCCATCTAGTTAGCGTAGAGCCCAGACTAAAACCAATTCCCCACCTCTGGCAGTCTTCCATGTTCTGAAACAATGCATAGCATGCCACTGAAGGAAACTTTACAATGTTTTGAATAAAAAATAATATTTCCTTAGAGAAGAAAATCTAAATAAGCAAAAAAGGGAGGTAGCAGGGGCTTACTCCTTATTAATTGATAAGCTAGATTCCTCTGAATGATGCATATGGTTTGTACCGTGCCTCCACTATGCTCTTCTTTATCTCAGAATAAAAAAACATGTTTCAAATATTTAACAAATGAAGCTAATTATTCAAAAAACAGCTGAATCTCTAATAGAATGCCTAAGAGAATTCTTTTTTTTTTTTTTTTTAGATTTCTTTGTTTCCTATTTGAATCCCAAGAAGATAAAAACAGCAGACAAGTTGGGAGAAAGAGGAAAAAAAAACCAAAACCCTACCTTTATTTTCAGACCTATGCTTGACTCAGGAAGTAAGTTAATAATTAAGCTGGTTTCATTTTTAAAAAGTCAATGTAATCATTCCTTCTTGATTCCAAATGTATGCTTTACTTAGGAGGAGACATGTCATGCTATTTGAAGCACTGTTTGCTTGAGCACAGAATTACCCCAGGGCAATGTATTATTGATAAATCCATTTTCTTGTATAATCATCGCTTCACATTACAGCATGTCACAGGGTTCCATCTGCAAACTTCACGTGGTTTTCCTCGGCAAAGATGCTACAGTGCACGTCGCCCAGGAAAAGCAACCTTAATTCTTTGGGGTTAACTTTTGTATTCGAAGTTCTAAAGTAACGTGACAAGACTTTCTCACAGGAAACACACAATTGAGGTTACTTGTAGCTATAAGGCCTGCAACATTTTAAAACTCATATGCTGATCTGCATACATTTACATATATTTAAAGCACCTCCATTCAGAAGTATAAAGGTCCACTTTATAGAGATGGCCATGGAGGGTATGATTGAATGACAATACAACGGCTTATTTAAATGTTATTGGTCTCCACATTCATTTATTTTCTGATGACAAGGGATCAGCTAAGGACTTTTATCTTTAATACGCTTCAGTAAAGCAGAATTGTGCTTTTCTTCTCTCTCTCTCTCTTTTTTTTTTTTTTTTTTTGATTGTGGAGGGTTGGTTGGTTGGTTTTTGGCTTGTTTTTGCTTTTTGTTGTGTGTGTATTTGGGGTTTATTTGCACAGTGGGGGGAAAAAGCCTACGCCAGCTAACATGAGGTGAGAAAAAGGCATGGTATAGGATTGCAGAATACTCAGGAATCTCTTAAGTGTTTGAATAAACACATACCACGCCAATTAAAAAAAAAAAAAAAGAGCTGGTTTAGCAAAAAGACAAACATAGTCTTCTGAGCCTGTCCAATAGAGCGAGCTTGTCCAAGTACATTCCTGGAGCCTGGGACGGGACCGTCCTCACACTTCCTTTCAGCCTAATGGGTCCTGAGCCGCACCCTTTGTCTGCTGGTTAGCTGCTCTGTTCATTGACCAAACCACTAATTGCACGTTCCTTATAGTTACCCTACATTACTGTAAGAATTAATGAGACACAATTACAGCTCCCAGAAATCTTGGGCCCGGCCAACTGCACAGCACTCCAAGTGAATTAGAACTCTCGAAGAGAAAAGAGGGGGGGAGAAACTAGTCGGATTGTTCACAGGAAGCAGAATGTTTTGTGTTTAAAAATTTTTGTATTTATTTGAAGTTGTTTCATAATTAGGCCCGGGGGTGAAGGTAGGGGGAAAAAGAGAGAAAGAATGAACAAAGGAAACTCAGCATTCACTGAGGAAACCATGGTGGATGCAAAGAAACAGATAAAATGCAGATGTATGAAAAAACCTGGGAAGCAGAATGAACGCTCCATCCTCGCTATGAATGGGACTTAAAACCAATAACCAATCGGCAGTTTAAACAGAGCCCTAGTGCACTTGGAAGCACACTGGAAGAGCATTCTCTTAATCTTCTTCCCCCATGTAGATAAGTATTTTGCCCAATTTGAGCAAAATTTCTGTTTGTACTGCTACTGCTCAACTCATGGAACTAGGTGTTCCTTAGAACCCAGGACTCATTTGCCAAGGTTCCTGGAAAAACTGCAAATGGCTGGAGAGGGGCTAGCTCTCTGAGTATACAGCACAGGAAAAGAAGTGATTTTTTTTTTTTCCCTCTGCCAAATCTTTTCAAATTGAAAAACAAAACAAAACAAAAAAACTTGATTTTTGAGTGTGGAAATAATTCCAGGCCACTTTACATTGCAGTTATTCTAAAACTCTTTGTTGGATTTGCTGGTCTCGGTTTTCTTGGTGGGTGGTGACTTGTTCTCATGCTTTTCGGTTAAGATTGCTTTATTGACAGTCTGATTACTATTTTAATCCAGTTTTCACTAAAAATAAGGGAGTATGTTTATATACAGGGTGGCCATTAAGTTCGTGTGCAATTTTAAATTGTATACTATTTTAAAGTCACGTGATCCTTATGCCCACCCTGTATATATATACATATATATATATATATATATATATTTTTTTTTTTTTTTTTTTTTTTTAGATAGAGTGCCATGGCCTTAGCCTAGGTCACAGCAACTTCAAAAACTCCCTCCAAGCAATGCTCCTGCCTCAGCTTCCCAAGTAGCTGGGACTACAGGCACCTGCCTCAAGGCCCAGCTCATTTTTCTATTTCAACAGGGTCTCACTCTTGCTCAGGTTGGTCTTGAACTCCTGAGTTCAAAGGATCCTCCCTCCTTGGCCTCCCGGAGTGAAAAGATTACAGGTGTGAGCCCCTGCACCAGGTTATGTTTATAAATTTACATACACATATGTGGGTAGACAGAGGATGGTGAGTAGAGAGAGAGAGAGATGGTAAAGATAAAAGAAAGAGAGAAAGAGATGGCAGATAGATGCTAGCTAGAGAAAGAAACTGAAAGAGGAAAAGAAAGAGAGAGAGGGGAGAGGGTAACTAGCTCAACACATATAGAAATTAGGATCAAGTTCCCAACTGAACAGACTGAATCTTCTTCGAACCTGAACTCAATATCAGAACTATACTTTGGATATTAATCTGGCCTAGAAGGAAGGGTGAAAAAAATGTCATCTTTCAGTCTGAAGACATCATATATATATACGCTAATATATATGATATTATATTTAGATATATGGATATATATAAAGGAAACATTTCCAGGTATGTGATTAATCTACAGGACTCTTTCTAACACAGACAAGCCCCCATGGAGGTGATAGAATGTTCGTGGGGGCTTGAACACCTCCTCAGAGCCCCTGAGAACCACAGACACATACATGTGAAATTTAACATTTATCGGAGGACAGACAAGAAAGCCTCCTTCCCGCATTTTCCATTAGAAATTTTGTTATAGAAAATGAAATGACAGCCGAAATGAATGATGCCGGGTGCGCCTTCAAATGAATGACTGCCCGGGCCTCCGGGAGGAGTGGTCTCTCTCCACGTCCCCTCCCCTCTTCAGGCTGCTTCTACCTGCCCTATCTCCTTCCTCCCTGCTGGAGTTCTCTCCCCCTCCCCCAACTTGTAAATCTTATCCATGCTTCAAGGCCAGCTCCTCTACCCACCTCCCTCCCAACCCTATCCTCCCGTCAAAGGAAATTTTTCTCTCTTCTGACATCCCAAGGCACATGTTGCTTGTACCAACTTGTACCTAACATTTGTCACTTAATCATATGCAGTATCAACTTTTCTATAAATAAATGCCTGGGTCTCCATCTAGACTGCACATTCCTTGAGGGAAGGTGAAATAACTTCTTCCCCTCCCTCTACAAATGCCCTCCACCCCCAGAGCGCTGAGCGGGGCTTTATGTACCTTGTGGAAGCTTAATAAATATCTTAGGAAGAAATGTGTCCAGGAGCGGATGAACCACTATAGGAAAAAGCAGGGAAGAAGGGGGAATGGTTTACCATGCAGAGTGGTCGTGAACAGATATGGGAAGCTTTGGCCCAGCGTGAGGGTATAAGCTTAAGACTAGAGCCAGCCTCTTCCTTATCTCCCCTTTACTAGAACATGCTTCAAGGGGAGGGGGCTTTTGAAGGGCTTCAAGGGGAGCCAGGGCCACCTCAAGCTCCAGAAATACAAGGGCTATTGCACAAAAGAAAACCACTGAAGGAATGAATTTGCCAAGTAGTCAGAAGAGGAAATAGGGGAGATATAAGAAGTGAGGTAGGGATTTAGAGCAAAGGGTTTGGGTATTGATTCAGAAACGCAGGAAATGACCAATTCGAACATCCAAGGAGAATGTGTATCTTAGTATCTAAGTTAAGAATGAACAAAATAGGGCAGCACCTATGGCTCTGTGAGTAGGGCACCAGCCCCCTATACTGAGGGTGTAGGGTTCAAACCCAGCCCCCAGCCAAACTGCAACAAAAAAATAGTCAGGTGTTGTGTCAGGCACCTGTAGTCCCAGCTACTTGGGAGGCTGAGGCAAGAGAATCACCTAAGCCCAAGAGCTAGAGGTTGTTGTGAGCTGTGACGTTACAGCACTCTACTGAGGGTGAGAAAGTGAGACTCTATCTCTAAAAAAAAAAAAAGAATGGACCAAACAGACTAGGTGTAGCAGTTCACAGCTGTAATCCTAGCACTTTGGGAGGCCAAGGTGGGAGGATTGTTTGAGCCCAGGAGTTTGAGAACAGCCTGGGCAGTATAACAAGATCCCGTCTCTAAAAAAAGAAAACACCAATTAGCTGGGTATGGTGGCAGGAGGATCTCTTGAGCCCAGGAGTTCAAGACCAGCTGGACCAAAAGTGAAACTCCTCTCTACAAAAAATAGAAAAATTAGTGGGCAGTGCCTGTGGCTCAAAGGAGTAGGGCACTGGCCCCATATGCTGGAGGTGGTGGGTTCAAACGCAGTTCCAGCCAAAAACTGCAAAAAAAAAAAAGAAAAAAGAAAAAGAAAAATTAGCCAGGCATGGTGGCATGTGCCTATAGTTCCAGGTACTGAAGAGGCTTAGGCAGGAGGATCACTTGAGCCCAAGAGTTTAAGGCTGCAGAGAACTACGATAATGCCACTGCATTCTGGCCTGGGCAGCAAAGCAAGACCCTGTCCTACAAAAAGAACAGACAAAGTGGAGACAATAAAGTGGAGAAAGAGGAAGGAAGGTGAACCCAGAATAGGAGGTTTTCTTCTTCCAAAAAACACTCTCAGCCAAAAGGAAAATGATACCATGGATGTGGAGATGAAGGAGTACACAGCTGTCAAGGAATCTGAGCAGGAGCACAAAAGTGAGGGTAGAACTCACTCCCTGAGCTCTCCGGGGCAGGGGAAGCTAGACCCCTACCTACCCTGGGGCTTTAACCAGATTCAATGAGTCTTCAAACAACTGCAGCTCACCTCATCAATGCCAGAACTAAGTTAAGAAACTAAAGTACAGGCCAGCTAAGATGATAAGCCTGCGTTAGTTTTCTCTCCAAACACTCATATGTAAATAGCTATTCATCTGGTCAGGAAATAATAATCTTAAATCTGAAATTTAAAGGCATTTCATTGAAGAACAGGATGCCCCTTGTCCATGGGGGATCAGTTCCAAGACCTGCTGCGAACACCAAACTTTGCAGGTGTTCAAGTCCCTGGTACAAAATGGCCTAAATATTTACATGTAACCTACGCACATCCTCCCATATTCTTTAAATCATGTCCTGATTACTTATAACACCTACCACAATGGAAGTGTTATGTAAGTAGTTGTTGTCCTGTTATTGTTTGGGGAAGAATAACAAGAAAAATGCTTGTAACTGCTTAATACAGATGTAATTTTTTTCTGATTATTTTCTAGCCTATGTTGGCTAAATCCAGAGACTTGAAACTCGTGGATGCAGAGGGCTGACTATATTCTTTTCTGTCAAGCACAAGGGAACGCACAACAATTAGGAACAAGTAGATACAGAAAGAGGAAAAAGTGCTTTTTAAAAGAGAAGTGACAAAACCATTTAAAGCCAAATATATAGTGGGTTATTTTATTTTTTGGTAGTATGTGTATAAATACTGTCAAAATAAATTTTCACTTTTAAACCAGATGTTTAGCATACTGTCAACACCATTAGAATTATTGATTTTATAATTCTGAGGATGTCACGTCTGGTATCATGTAAATTGTCAAGTGAATGAAGCTTTGTCAAGTTATGATTTTCAGCTAGACTGACTCACTACAGGAGTTTACAAAATGGAGTGTCCCAGAGCCTAGAACAAAACCAAATACATCACTCCATCTGGTTGATTAAAAAAATCAATTAGTTTTACTTCTTTAAACTTATATTTCAGAAAAGACCTGGTTAACTATAAAATCATGTTTGAACTAGCAAGAGAGTGAATGAAGTATTTAACTAAAAATTGTGTTCACTAAAATATTTGTTTTAATTAAAACAAGTATGTAAGATCGGGCGAGGTAGCTCACACCTATAATCCCAGCATTGGGAGACTGAGGTGGGTGGATTGCCTGAGCTCACAGGTTCGAGACCAGCCTGATCCAGAGCAAGACCTCATCCAAAAATAGCCAGGCATTGTGTTGGGTGCCTGTAGCCCCAGCTACTTGGGAGACTGAGGCAAGAGAATCGCTTAAGCCCAAGAGATTAAGGTTGCTGTGAGCTATAGCGCTACAGCACTCTACCAAGAGGGACAAAGTGAGACTCTGTCTCAAAAAAAAAAAATAAATAAAGCATATAAAAATGTTCAACTTCACAAATAATATTATATAATATGTATTATTATAATACCAACATAGAGAGCTTAAAATAAGATTTTTTAACCTATCAAATTAATTTAAGAAGACAGATAATATCTGGGTTATCAAACAAATGGAAAAGCAGAAGTTTAAATTAGTATAAACCTTTTAGACAGTAATTTGGCACTAGCTATTAAAACTGTAAACATGCTTGTTCTTTAAATTGGCAATTCTACTTGTAGAATTTTTTCCAAGGAAATGCCCTCTGAGTGCACAAAGATAATCTTTTCATCACTGTTTCCTTAGAAACAATTTTCACTTTTTAGTGGAAAAATTAGAAACAACACAGATATTTAACCATAAATAATTGGTAATATAAACTATGATAAGTAGGTAAAATAAACAATGAAATGATATTTTAATGAGCTTATTGTCTATTATCTTTATAACTTAAGAAAAATGTACAAAATATAGGTAAAAAAGTTAGAGCTAGAATAGTAATTATGATGAATTAATATGCATCAATAATAATTATAACTATTATAGCATAAAATAGAAAAATCTGGAAAAACATATGTAAGTTAACAGTAGCTGTGGTGAAGGAGTGACCATGGTCAGAAAACAATCTAAGAAACTATTAATTTCTATGCAACATATTTCTGCACTCTTTTGAATTTTTTAATTACAAGCATATGTTACAAAGAGTTAATGCATTAACTCTTTGGAGTTTTAGTGCCTGCCCTGTCAAGAGCAGCAAAAAACTAGGAACCATAGAAAGTTTTCATTCATAAACAACAGAATAAATAACATTTCATACAAACCCACATGAATTACTTGGCCACCTTCTCAAACTCCAGAGGTTTTGATCGGTTAATTTACACATCTCTCAATATTCGATTCAATTTAGTCAACTTTTGAATACTTCATATTCATATTCAAAAAATGTCCCACAAGAGATTTGTAGCCATACCCAAAGAAGATGGAAATAATTTTAGGATTTTTAAATTAACATTATTTACTCCTGAAGTAACTCAGACTCTTTTTAAGTAACATACTCATGGAATTTTAAAGTCCTTCAGCAGCATACATGTTTTTATATCTTAAAAAAGTTTATAGTGAACCCACTTCATTTGTGAAATGAATTTCAAAATGTAAATAAATATCAATGCACAGAAGTGTTGTCACTAGCCAAAGCTCTGTCAACCTCAGAATACATAAAGTCAGAATGCTTGTGTCATATATAAGCAAATCCACACTTAGATAATGCTCCATAATGAAATCAAATGTCAGTTTTAATGCCTGTTGTTACATGTTCTTGAAATAGTCTTGTGGCTTCCTTGCCACCTCAGCACAATGTATATTTTTATTCAGTTTATACTTTGTACATTGGTTCTTATATACAGATATGTCCACAATGTAAGTTGGCTGCTTTTGAAAATAAACTTTCCAAGAATGAAATCATAGGGGAGACTTCCGGTTTCCGGTCTGGCTCCTCAGGAGCTGGGAAGTCTCCACTCTGCCCTAACAGCTGGTGAGAAGCTGACCAAACTGAAGAATTGACACTTCTTAGATTCCCTCAGAAAAGTGAAGTCACAGGGCAAAATACTGCCCTCAGAATTCAAGACTCAGGAAGGCAGATAAAGAGAACCACAATTCACAGAGGGGAAAAAAAATCCAGGAGCAAACACTTCAGTGGGATCAAGTGTGGAGTAGGAGAATAGGAACTGTAATTGATGAATTGCTGGAGATCCATGTGGACAAGTTTCAGGGATTAAAACTCCAGAGCAACCCAATCATATAGGGAAATCTCTCGTGAGTTTTACCTCCAGAACTTCTACCAGGTCCTCTCAATATCAAGAAAAAAAAAAAATCCCCTTCAGTTTCCAGCAGGAAAAGAAGAAAAGGAATGGTTTTGAAACATGCCAGAGCGTTGTTCCTCTTAAAAAGGGCATTTTACCAATGCCTAATTTACTGCACTTTTATCAGAGTGTAACTTACCTGGGGAAAAGGAAATACCCAGCTCTAGCCCTCTCTTGCCATCCTGTCCCAGATAAAGGGACAAAAGGGTTGAAAAACACTAGCAGGTCTGCTATAAGTCTAACACAGTCTGGAGCAGCGTTTTTCAACCCTTTTTATCTCACAGCACACTTGAACCTGCAGTTAAACTTCCATAACATACTTAAATTGAAGACTAAAAAAAAAAAAAAAAAAAAAGGAATATACTTGCTGTGCTTTGGACTTCTTTCAAAAATAATTTAATTAATGATCTTTAAAAATGTTCACAGCACACCTAAGATCCTCTTGTGGCTCACCAGTGCCTACCACACACCATTTGAAAATCACTGGTCTAGAGATAGAGGTTGACCAACGACTGAGACATAATCACAGAACACTTCCTTTGCCCCACACCTTACTACCACATTACTAAAGATTTACGTATCACAGTTCCTGTTAGCCAACACACAATGGCTGACTTTCAACAAAAAATTACAAGGCATATTACAAGAGAAGAAACACAGTTTGAAGAGAGTAAAAAAGCATCAATAGGGCAGCGCCTGTGGCTCAAGGATTAGGGTGCTGGCCCCATATACCAGGGTGGTGGGTTCAAGCCCGGCCCCGGCCAAAACTGCAAAAATAAAAGCATCAGTAGCAGCATCAGATATGGATGGTGGAAGTGTCAGAAAAGGAATTTCATAAAACTATCATTAATATGGGGAGGGCTCTAGTGGGAAAAATAGACAATATCAAGAACATAGATAACATAATCAGAGAGATGGAAAGTCTAAGAACCAGAACAAAATGCTAAAGATCAGAAACACTGTAACACAGATGCAGAATGTCTCTGATGGGCCGTAGGTTGAATGCACCTAAGGAAAGATCTCAACTTTCAAAACTGAAAAGCAAAGAGGGAAAAAAGACCGAAGAAAACAAACAAATCAGGACACATTATCCAAAAACTGTGCGACAACAACAAGAAGCATAGCACACACAATGGGAACACCAGAGGGACAGGAAATCAACCCTAACCCTACCCTAAACCTACCCTTAACCCTAACCCTAGTCTGGATGAGGGTGGACCAGGGCCTGCTGCAAATGGAATATAGGGAAGCAAAATAAACTTGTATCAACAATCAGAGATGGCATGACAGGCTGAATTCTAGGAGTAATATTTAAAGCAACAGTGATGGAGAATTCTCCCCAAAATTAATGTCAAACACCAACCCACAGAAGTCAGGAAGCTCAGAGGACACCAAAGCAGGATAAATGAAAAAAAGAAAAAACACCATACCTAGCCATATTAAATCAGAAAATGAAGGCTGTTCTTTTAATACAGCTGCTACTTTAAAGAAAATCAATGGCTAGTTGTGTGTAGGAACCTGTTTCTTGAGTTTTTCTACACTAGGTGAGGTTAGAACTATGACATAGGAATCCTTACCTCTTTATTATTAAGCCAAATCAGAGACTGCTGAAGACATGGTTTCTCCATTTCTACTAATGGATAACTAGTTTCTTTCTTACAGGCCAAGTGTGATACAAAACTAGGAGTTTGAAATGAATCTTTGCTAGTTCTGCTTCATCGGGGGGGAATTCAAGCCTCTCTCTATGGCTCTTATACAGAAAATGCCTGTTTACATTTCTGCCTATTGGAAAAGAAAAGGTGTGATTAAAGGGACTACAACTGTAAATTGTTTATATATGTAAGTAATCATATTTCAAGACAGTCTATGTTCAAACTAAAACCATTTTCTGCAAAGATGAATAAGGTCAGGAAAGACAGAAGAAGGAAGTAGTTTTGTGTTGTTATTTTATGTCCATAACCATTACGTTATTTAATACCCTTTACAAATCTGTATGATTGTTAGTCCCATTTTACAGGGCTTTTTTTTGATGAGGGCAGAAAGAAAATATCAAGTAAGCCCTAAGTCACATAACTAGGAAATAGAGAAGTCACATTCAAGTCCACGTCTTCTGAGTCAAAGTCTAGTGATCAGTCTATTCTATCAAGTATCTATCCATTTCTAATTAAAATCAAAAATCTCCAACCTGAAATTCCCATGTTATTGCTGTACCTCTCAACTTACATTCTGCAAGCCCTGGTAAATCTGCAATTACCTATAGAGCAACCAACTCCAGTACCACCTTCCTAAGATGAAGACTATATTAAAATAATACATGTTGTGAGGTCAAGAGGAGTGTCTTTGTACATCTAGCCCTAGCACAGTACTCAATAAATGGTAAGTCTTTTTTGAAAGATAAGCTCTTGTTGCCCAGGCTAGAGTGCAGTGACTTTTCACAGACATAATCATAGCTCACTGCAGCCTTGAACTCTTTGCCTCAAGTGATTCTCCCTGTTCAGCCTCCCAAGAGCTGTGATGACAGGAATATGCCAACACACCCGGAAGATAACCTTTAGATTGAAAGGATCTCAGAAAATAATTGTAGTTCTCTACCAGATGTTTTCTGCAAGCAAATCTTGGCCTCTCTATCTCCTCTCCACAGTCTTGAGCCTGTCTCTCTTGACAGCACAGCAGTGACAAACGCAAGTAGTCTGGGCCTAATGACCTGTGGAGAGTATTCTTCAAATCACGAGCAGAGGTTCTCCATACTGTGCCACTGAAAGGCTCACAGGGACTGCACTGGCCTCCTCACGCCTCTGACAACATTCAAACCTCGCTGTGCACAGATGTCTTACTGCATGTGGCCATCACACTGACCCTGTACTCTCCATTCTTGCCACTTGCCAAAAATGTAAGAAATTCTAGTCTATAATCTCATCACATACTTTCATCCCCAAGTTGTGTTTCTTCACACCTACCCCTTCATCTGTCTGTGTGGTCTTCCTTCTAGCTGTTCCCACAGCATTCTAGCATCCTTATAAAGTATCTTATATCCTTGAGCTCTCATATCTTGGTCCCTTCTCCCTATGAGAAGATTCTGGCTATACACACCGTTCTTTTCCTTACAGTCATCTAGTAATCAAAAAATCAAAACCATCACAGCCTACCCACACACATACATACAAATGCTCATTTATTTATTAATGACTTTGGCCATGGCTCAAGTTTTTATTTCCATCCCTACTTCTACTCTAGTGGCTACACAGCATTGGTATCCATGTGAAGGAGGACCACTTTCAGGGAGGATGTAGACGATCATGAAAGACCTTCACATCTCTTATAGCAGAAGACACCAAAGAAACTAAAAGCATATTGTTGATGATCAGTGGCCCCAAAGTAGTCACAAGGAGCTACATCTCAGAGAAGAGCAAGCCCTTCATAGGTAAGCAACGCTTAGCAGCTGCTTCCACATTTGGGAATGATTACCTAGTCTGGGTAAGGATGGATCAGAGCCTGCGGCAAATGGGATGCAGGGAAGCAAAACAAACTTTTAGCAACGATCAGAGATGGCACTACGGGCTGAATTCTGGAAGAGTCCTGTAATAGTCAGTGCTATCCAGAGAAACAGGGGCAAGAGCAAGGAAGGATGGATGGATGGATGGGTGGGTGGATGAATGGATGGATGGATGGCATAGATAGATAGATAGATAGATAGATATGAAAGAGAGAGATACATAGATATAGTTAGAGACACTTGAGTATTACAAGGAACTGGCTTGAAAGATTATGGAGGTCAAGAAGTCCCAAGCTGACTAGCTACAGACCCAGAAGAATCAATGGTATAGTTCTAGTCCAAGGCAAAAGGCCTGAAAACAAAAAGAGCCAATGGTATAAGGTCCAGTGTCAGTCCAAGTCTGAAGGCAGGAGGAAATCAATATTCCCTCCTGAAGATAGGCAGGCAGAGAAACAGAGAATTCTGTCTGACTGAGTCTTTGTTTTCAATCCAGGCCTTCAATTGATTAGGTGAAGCCCACCCACACTGGGGAGAGCAGTCTGCTTTACTCAGTCTGCTGTGGACACTCTTCTTCAAGTCACTAGCAGAGGTTCTCCAAATGTTAATTTCATCCAGAAACACCATCAAACACATACCCAAAAATAATGTTTAATCAACTATCTGGGGATCCAATGGCCCAATCAAATTGATACATCAAATTAACTACTACAAGTCTCCAAAACAAGTCTTTTGGTCTAACAATTCTACCCTGTGAGAGTATTGCAGAATAAATAGTCATGTGGGTGGAACTGGAAAATGGAGAGAGATTTTATATCTTCTTCACTCCGTAGGTTCCAGGTTTCTGCTGTTACTGAGTCTGAAGGTAAACTGAAACTAACTAAAGTTCCAATCCAACCTTCCACCAGCCAAATCCTGGTATCAGCAGAATAAGTCTCTCTGTGGTTGCAGGGGAAGTTGTGAGTTAGGTGAAGGGCAGTGAGACATCTCTATAACCTCATCTGAAACCATGGATTAACTGAAACTGAATAAAGCTACAGCTAATCTCCTGTGCAGTTTGACTCAGGGTGGGATCTGAATGGTTATCCCCTGCCTTATCTTATAGAGGACATGGAATACTCTGTCTGGAGAAAATAAAGCAAAACAAAAGGTATTATCTAGTTTAGGCTCCACTAAAGGTATTATCTAGTTTAGGCTCTTTTCATCTTTTAAAAAATGTCCAACATACATTTAGAAAGTAAAAGCATTGAAAGAAGGAAAGTGATCAATAAGCAAGAATTAAAAAATAACAGTTAATAGAAGCAGACCCATGAGTGACTCTGATGTTAGAATTAGTGGACAAGGATGTTATGTAAAAATTAATATGAATACATGTATATTAAAAAAAGGAAGAAAATATAGACATTATGAGTTAACAAAAAGAGAATTTCATTATACAATTAGAAACTTTAAAAGTGGAATAAATATTTGTACTAAAAATTGTAATATCTGAAATGAAGAATTCAGTGTCAGCAGACTGATATGGTAAAAGAAAGGATTGTGGAAGTCAAAGACAGAGCAATAGAAAATACTCAAATTGAAATACCCAAATTGAAACACAAAAAGAATGTCAAAACTGAACACAACCTAAAGACCTCTGCTGTAATCCTGTGACACATATAATTAGAGTCCCAGAAGTAGAGGAGACAGAGAATGAGATAGCAGAAATATAAGCCAAAAAATTTTCAAAACTCATAAATGACCCATAGATCCAAGCAGAAAATTCCAAGCAAGGGAAAAGAAAAAAGGTAGCACCTGAGGACGTCATAGTCATATTGCTGATAGTCAAATAGCTGAAACTCAAAAGAAGAGAATATATAATACAATAGAATGACATCTTTAAGGTCCCTAAAGGAAAAAATTAACAAATTTCTATATTTAGTGAAAATATCTTTCAATATCAATGTGAGCAACCCAACTAATACTCTTCAAAGTCTCTAAATCCGTCAGTAACCCCCTCCTATAACACCTTAGTCTTCCATCACCAATGGAAGTCTTCCATCACTTCACCAGTCTGTCACTTAGTTGGGTGATTCTGCTGGGCTTGGTTGATCACACCCAGGTTGCTCAAGAGTCTCAGCTGGGAAAACTCTGCCTCCCCTCATATGATTGCTCATCCTCCAGCAACTTGACCCAAGCAGGATCATTACAACAGCAGGCCACCAGGAGACCAGGAAGAAATAAGCAAAGTTTCTCAGGGCCTAAGCTCAGGAAGGCCACATTCCAAACGAGTCACAGAGCCAGACCAGATTCAAGGACCAAAAGATCAAATTCATCTCTCACTGAGAGTGGCTGCAAGATCATATTACCAAGGATGTAGATAAAGAGAAAAATAGAAAATTCAGGTCATTGTGTAAGGTGGTATTGCCAAAAGGGTGGGTACAGAGAGGAAAAAAATCTTAGGGTCATTTATTGTGTTAATCAATCACAGTGTTTAAATTGATTTTATATTATGACTTGCTTTATAGTTACAGATACCCACTGAATGTTGCTACCAGTGAATTTACCTGCTACACACACACTATATAGAGTGTCCATAAAGTCTGTGTGTAATTTAAAATAGTATGCCATTTTAAACTGCATATGAATTTTATGGACACACACATATATATATATAAAGATAAATATAAACATATCTCAGAATGCATGTGTGCGTGCTATGTATATACATATCAGCTACACAAATTTTTAACATTTTCAAAGGACCGGTAATATATCAATGCATACTAAAAACTTTAGATTTACTATCTGACTCTGGTACACTATATTTGCTTAAGCAAATATCTTCCCTCTATAAGCCCTTGAAGATCACATTCAATGAATACATGACAAAAAGTATTTAATTTTTTCTGAAAAGAATTCAGAATGTATTCAGAAATGTATTCAGTGTTTTCCGAAAAGATATCAGCACGTATCTTCTGTAACTAGATAGTAATAGACGGAAGTAAATATGGTTACTTCTTTTTCCTTTTTTTTTTTTTTTTTAATTTCTTTTGGAACAGAGTCTTGCCCTGTAGCCCAGGCTAGAGTGCAGTGGCATCATCATAGCTCACAGCAACTTCATATTCCTGGACTCAAGTGATCATCCTGCCTCAGCCTCCAAGGAGCTGAGGCTATAGATACACACTACCAATGCTCGCCTCATTTTCTATTTTTTGTAGAGAAGAGGTTTCACTCTTGCTCTGGCTGCTCTCAAACTCCTCACCTCAAGGGACCCTCCCACCTTAGCATCCCAAAGGGCTGGGACTATGCGTGTGAGCCATCATGCCTGGCCTCTTTCTCCGTTTCAACTTCGAATGATTTGCCCTTACCTGTCCTCTGTTTACTACTATTGTTTATCAATGTTCACTGCTGTTGAGATGTCTCAGTGTTGGTTATTGAGGAAAACACAAGCAAAACCATTAGAACCATGGGATTAGAATCACACAAGCCGCTATAAGGCTTTGCTGTGTCTGTGAATAACTACTGTGTGCTACAACAGCCTAGGATTGGGATGGCTCCATGAGATCTTTAAGAAAAACATCTCTGCAATTCTGAAATGAATGCAGAAGTCCCCTTTGTGAGCTCACTAACCTCTTCTGAAATTACCCATCACATGTTGTATAGAAGGATAAACAAAAACACACTGAGATAAAACTTTGCAAAAGGTTTTACGATGAGTCTTAGGCACCAGGTCACCTGTGACCCTAAGCTGCCTGCACTGCTAATTTCCCCAGAGTGATAATTGGTCACCTTACTCTGAGTTGGAAGGTTCCTGAGGAATTCAGCCTGTCTGCCTTCCACATAGAGTATCCAGAGACCTGAAAAATAATTATTTTTTCTGTACAGATTATTAAAATGCCATAAATTTCAGGTCTTCAATAAAGGAGAAATAACACATTATCACTAAATTCTGCTGAAGTTTTTCAAATGCTTTCATTCTTATTGAAAACTGTATAAGTGTGCGAGACCTCTTGCTGGCTTCAAACCTGATGCTGTGGCAGTCCTGGTGAGCCTGGAGGTACCTGGAAGGTGAGTCTGAGACAGAGGCTCTGTGCAATAGGTTAATTGGGAAGTCATCCCTTGGTCCTGGAGGGAAAGATTAGAGAAGACGAAACAAGGCTGGGGAACAGCTGCTATAGGGATGTTGTCATTGAATTGGTCATTGCCATAGGCAATTGGTGGTAGATCCTGCCAGGACCTTCTACCGAGCCTTATTGAGATGCAAGTCAGAACTGCCTACCTGGGGGAGGGAAAGGAAGAGATTTATTCACTGTCTTTTGCCCCAGTTGGTCAAGGGTGACTCGTCAGGCAATACTCCCAATTAGCTACCCCCTACTCAATCTCTCTCTCTCTCTCTCTCTCTCCCCCTACTAACATATGCCTGAGTGCTGCACCATCCCAATGGTTGGGTATCCCACCCAGAGAAGCTCCAAGGCAGGTAGGCATAGGAACTTGTCCCAAACTGAGGTGACAACACGGTCAGGTCACACCTGCACAAAACTGACTGGTGCCTCCAGGAAATGGGTCACTGCAGGAGCAGCCAGACAGACTGACATGCTCAGGAGCTATGCCCCCATCCCCAGTGTTTGAAAGGTATTCAGTCCACATTGACTGGATAACACATTGTAATGTTTACACTGGTATTTAACAAACTTTCAAATATAATATTCTATCTAGATATCCAAAACCTACTATGAGATTTATTATGTTGGTGTCTCTCCCAAGTAGAACCCTGCCCTTTATTAGCCTAATAGTGTCTGGCCCACCCAAATATTCATTCACTTACTCATCCAAGCATTTTTTGTTGTGCATCAAATGTGTGCCTGTCAGTGTGGTATCAGCTAGAAATACAGACATGAGCCCTGTACCAGATAAATTCTCTACTAGAGGATGAATAGAACTACAGCAGCAAGATACAGAGATGGCACTGCTCACCAGTGTCGGGGTGGTAAGGGGGACTCAGAACACTATTCCAAAAGGAGATTATGTGTGAGTTTAAGTTTGGAGAATAAAAATAAATTAGCCACATTAGAAAGATAAAGAAATGAATTCCAGACAGGAGTGAGCAAAGGCTTAGAAGCAGGAGAGAAAAACTGATTCATTCTGGAAACTGTAAGTGGATGTGTACAACCAAAGCCAGGAGGTGAGGGCTGGCAACATGAGATGAACATGAAGGGGTAGATTATGAGGGGTTTTGTGGATCAGATCATGATTTGATGTGGGGGGCAAAAAGACCAGGTTGTAAAAGAAATAGTTCTGTGTTCAGGTCTGCAACCCTATGGAAAATGGCTGGGAGCAAGAAAGTCAGACTAGAGAATAGGGATATTGGTTAGGAGGTAATTACCATAGTTTAAATTCATACAGTTAGCAGATATTTGTTAAGTGTCCAGTATGTGCTCAGTATGGTGGTAACATTTATGATGGTAGTGACAGGGTGTGATGATGATGGTACTGGTAGTGGTGGTCATCGTGGTGGTCATGGTGAAGGTGGTGATGGGTGTGGTGCTGCTGGTGATTAGGATGTTGGTGGTTGTAATGGTGGTAATGGTGATGGTAGTGATGATTGTGATGGTGGTCACAGTGGTGGTGCTCATGGTGGTGATGGTGGTGATGATTGTGATGGTGGTCATGGTGGTGGTGGTCACGGTGATGGTGGTCATGGTGATGGTGGTGATGATTGTGATGGTGGTCACAGTGGTGGTGGTCATGGTGGTGATGGTAGTGATTGTGATGGTGGTCATGGTGATGGTGGTCACGGTGATGGTGGTCATGGTAATGGTGGTGATGATTGTGATGGTGGTCATGGTGGTGGTGGTCACAGTGATGGTGGTCATGGTGATGGTGGTGATGATTGTGATGGTGGTCACGGTGGTGGTGGTCATGGTAATGGTGGTAGTGATTGTGATGGTGGTCATGGTGATGGTGGTCACGGTGATGGTGGTCATGGTAATGGTGGTGGTGATTGTGATGGTGGTCATGGTAGTGATGATAATGGTAATGGTGGTGATGATTGTGATGGTGGTCACAGTGGTGGTGGTCATGGTGGTCATGGTGGTGATGATTGTGATGGTGGTCACGGTGGTGGTGGTCATGGTAATGGTAGTAGTGATTGTGATGGTGGTCACAATGGTGGTGGTCATGGTGATGGTGGTCACGGTGGTGGTGGTCATGGTAATGGTGGTGGTGATT
>CAUYQV010073636.1:0-16918 GCA_963574575.1 Galagoides demidoff | reverse complement strand
TCAAGCTATCCCCCTGGGTAGAGTCCCATGGCATCACAGCTCATAGCAACCTCCAACTCCTGGGCTCAAGCGAGTCTCCCGTCTCAGCCTCCCAAGTAGCTGGGACCACAGGCGCCCGCCACAACGCCCGGCCATTTCTTGGTTGCAGCCATCATTGTTGTTTGGCGGGCCCGGGCTGGGGACTCGAACCCGCCACCCTAGGTGTACGTGGCTGGCGCCTTAGCCGACTGAGCCACAGGCGCCGAGCCGACAAGTGTATTCTTAATGTTATTTCCATTGTAGTCCTTCCTTACTTTCTACAGAGATGTGCTGACCTGTAGCTGATCAGGGCAAACTTCTTGGCTGACACTACCCCAATTCTCTCAACATGTCCTTCTTCCCCCATCAACATGTGACAGTCTCAAACTCCATTTGTGCAGGGCCCTGGGTTTTGTTTGGATCACAATGAGTGGTCATGAGCAAGTCAAGGAATCTCAGCTCTTCCCAGTGATTCATACTGTGAACACACACTCCAAAAGTACAAAATAGATTAGAGAGGGGGGCAGTGTGGTCTAGTGGTAAAAAGTCCTAGGAATTGGAGCCAGTAAACACAGCTGTCAAGATTGGCTCTACTCCATACCAATTTTGATTTGGGGTAAGTTGTGTAACTTCTCTGGGTCATAGTTTCTTCACCTCTAAAACAAAGCTGCTGTGAGGATATGTGAAAATATTTAGCATGGTGTCTGGTATACAGTAGGTGCCCGATAAATGTCAACATTTTATTAAAAGGTGAATTAGGATGAGAGGCCATCAAGAGGTCAAAGGCCTTTCAAAATCTTGTGTACTTTATTTATTTGAGACTAGATCTTACTCTGTCGCCCTGGGCAGGGTGCCTTGATGTCCTTGTAGCTCACTGTACCCTCATATTGCTGGTCTTGAGCAATCCTCCAGTTTCAGCTCATGAGTAGCTGGGACTATAGGTCCCTTCCACCATGCCTGGCTAGTTTTTGTATTTTAGTAGAGACAGGGTTTTGCTTGTGCTCAGGCTGAAAAATCTCATATACTTTAATTGTGCATGCCAATGGACCAAAGATACAGAGGACTTTAACTTTTGGGGTTTACCCACAGCCACAGTCTTATTATGTTGCTGTGGGTACAGTGCCATGGCGTCATAGCTCACAGCAACCTCAAACTCTTGGGCTTCAGCGATCCTCTGGCCTCAGCCGCCTGAGTAGCTGGGACCATAGGCCTGTGCCACCACACCCTGCTAATTTTCTATTTTTACTAGAGATGGGTCTCACTCTTGCTCAGGCTGGTCTTGAACTCCTGAGCTCAAGAGATCCACCCACCTCAACCTCCTAGAGTGCTATGATTATAGCATGAACTAGGGCGACCTGCCCAGAACTTTAACTCTTAATGTAGAGTTCAATCTCTTTAAAGTAACAACTTACAAATTCATCTTTCTCTCAAGGATTCTCCTGGCAGAGTCAACACAGACATGCTAGTAATACAAACCCCAAGAAGAATGGAAGATGAACAATCAATACAACCACTACAGAAATATCAGGCAGATGCTCTTCTTTCAACTGGTTCAAAGTTGCTAAGTCTTCATGCTGGTGTCTCCTTTTTAAACAAATATGTTGCTGCAGATGGTTTATATCCTCTCCATTAAACTGTGGGATTTCACATGTATGGGAGGTGCCAGGCGAAGATGCAGAAACTGTTATGTCTTTAATACCCCGGCACAGTATAGTCAGGCTTTGTCGACACCCTAACTGCCCCCTAACCCCCCGCCCCCCACCAGCTGCTCTCTCCTGACCCCATTGTTAGCCTCCTAGGAATGAATAAAAGCATACCTTAGGAGCAGTTGTCACATCTCTGCTCAAACGCCACCAATGCCTCACACTGTTCACAGGATTAACTTCTCCCTCCTCAGTTCCTTCGTGTCTTACTTTGCTCCACTGAGCAGGCACTGCCACATGCAGCCTCTTCCTCCTCATTGTCCCTAACGCTGAGCTATGCACAGAGTATACACTCACTAACCATTTATGAGTTGAGGTGAAATAACTGGCTGCATTGAATTCTCTCTCTCTCTCTGACAACATTTTCTTTATTCTTTTTTTTTCTTCTTTTGGCCGGGGCTGGGTTTGAACCCGCCACCTCTGGCATATGGGGCTGGCACTTTACTCCTTTGAGCCACAGGTGCTGCCCCATTTTCTTTATTCTTTGCACCTTTCCATGTTAATGGCAGTGAGAGAAGGTTCCCCGCCATCAATAAGGCCATTTTCACTAAGTGCATGTGATTAGAGAGGAACTTGGGCAACTTTGAAGGTCCCCATTAGCAATGGTTAAAGGTCCCACTCCGAAGGATTTTTTTGTCATCATGGAGCACTTCACGGATTTATGTTTTTTGGTAAAACTCAGCTATGAAATAATTTGAGGCAAGAAGGAAAAAGAATTCCTAGAAGGCCGTAGAGCAGAATAGGGAGAATTTGAGGAAGAGATAGAACTAACTGCGTGCAAAATTAAGCTCTACCCCTTGCCAGCAGTAAGACTTTACTTCTTTAAGCCCCAAATCTGCCATCTCCAAAGTGAGCAAAATCTCCTCCCCCACAAGGTTGCCAAGAGAATTAAATGTGAGTATTTATGTAAAGTTCTTCACATAAGGCTTGGTATTTAGTGGGACCTCAATAAATATTTGTTGATCAAATTGGAAGAGTGGATGTTTAATTTCTCCAAATAAAGCAATCAGGCCCAGAACTGGATTGGCCAAGGAGCTTCCTTTTAAGCACAGTTGAGCTTTACACATAGAACTTGCCAGGCTCCATCACGATATCCCCCCAATGTGCACTGCTGGCCCATTGGATACCGCAAAAGATTGCCATCTGTTTGGATGACACTGCTTCTTCTAACAAGATGGCTAGCCCATTTGTCTAGAGTACAGGAGCCAGGAAGAGGAAGCGATATATTCAGATGCACAGCTTGAGAAATACCATTCACCTGGAGACTCCAGTAGGGTGGTCTTCCTCTGGAGAGGACACATGAGGCCCAACTTATATGTAAGCACTTCAGAGTGACTTACAGAGTGAGGCACTGAGGCTTGTTTTAGCTTTTCATTTTTTTTTGAGACAGAGCCTCAAGCTGTCCCCCTGGGTAGAGTGCCATTGAATCACAGCTCACAGCAACCTCCAACTCCTGGGCTCAAGCGATTCACCTGCCTCCACCTCCCAAATAGCTGGGACTACAGGTGCCTGACACAACGCCCAGCTATGTTTTGGTTGCAGCCGTCATTGTTGTTTGACAGGCTCAGGCTGGATTCAAACCTGCCAGCTCAGGTGTATGTGGCTGGTGTCTTAGCCACTTGAGCCATAGGCGTAGAGCTGGCTTTTAATTTTTTAAAAAGAATATCCTGGTGGTGCCATGGAAGTCAGACATGTACTGGTATTACCACTTGCCTCCCTATCCTTGCAAAATCTTTAGCAAGGCAACCCTCAAAAACCTCAGATTACATGCAATATCAAATTGAACCCAGCATATGTTTATAGCTGCAAGTGTCCTATGAAAATAAAATACTCACCAATTAGTTTGCACTGGGGAAGGTGAGCAAAGCCCAGGCAAAAACATGGTCTCAAGTCTGTTCCGCCCCCTCATCCTCAGGCCCTCATCCCCTCGGCTTCACCATACCTCTCATCACTAGATATACAGACCCCCAGGAAGCTCATACTAATGGACCCTGTCATTTAGCTCCAGCCTGGATACTTACTAAGCTGGAGAAAGATTTGTTCAAAGTGATGAATGATTAATAAAAACAAAAGTCTTAAAGTCTGTCCAGATGTCAAGAGCTCTCAAGTGGACAGGGAAGGTAGAATAAAATGTACAAAGGCATCTCATTCTTTCCCTCTATCCCCCTCCAAACTCCATCGATTCCCGAGCAGGAAGTGCCTTAAAAGTCAGAGGTCAGAGGAAAGGCCGGTGAGTGTTTCTCTGTTTCTCTTGCACAGATGCTAGGAGGAAGTTTTAGGGAAGGCATTCTTGCCAGGCAAGAACTTTCCATTCATTCAAATACTTAGTCTCCTGTATACCAGGCCCTGAGCTGAATGCTGGGTTTCCCAGGGTGCTCATGAGTGAGAAAGACATGTACGTAACTAAGGCATAGTGGCGCATATGCAATTTATCTCACCCACAAGGCCCTTATCGTGGTTTTAAGAAAACGAAAAGAACAACACAGACCAAATGCCTCATACAATTAAAAAATAAGGCTAAATTCATCACTGCGGTCAAATCACGCCCCGCTGAGCAGTTCCTTCAATTCTGAGAGAACAGGAAAGAGGTACATATTTAGCTTGTGAAGGATCAAACTCATGCCATTCTTGGCAGTCAGACCCTGGGCCCATGGCGGCACCTTTTAGAAAGTTGCTTTTCTTCCATATGCGTTCCCAGATCCATGTTTGAATCTATCCATACCTTATATCTCCTGAAAATGTGGTCAGAAACTATTGACCAGTGTCTCTTGGCACGGAAGACTTCTTTTCTGCTCCCTATGAGTATTTTTCTTAAGGAAATAGAGAAGTGCAGTTTAATTGAAAGTCTACTTGGAATTCAACATATTCCATGTAGCTGCCAAAAAGAGATTGCAGAGAGGCCTGAATCCAGCAAATAAAAGCTAAGGCCCATTTACAACGCATGTTTTCCTCTCGACTTTACCAGACGGGCACTTGGGGAGAAACCAAAGCATTTCTCATTTATTTACACATAAAACATTTAATGATCTTTTGAACATACCGAAAAAATTATGGAAACTTTCAAAGAAAAAAAAGAAAGACCTATTGGGGAAGGATAAACAAACTACCAAGCCAGTTGACATTGTTTTTTTTTTTTTTTTTTTTATACAGATTCTAACAATGTCGCCCGGGGTAGATAGAGTGCTGTAGCGTCACAGCTCTTAGCAACCTCAAACTCTTGGGCTTAAGCGATTTTCTTGCCTCAGCCTCCCAAGTAGCTGGGACTACAGGTGCCCACCACAATACCTGGCTATTTTTTTTTTGGTTGTAGTTGTCATTGTTGTTTGGGAGGCCTGGGCTGGATTCGAACCCACCAGCTCTGGTGTATGTGTCTGGCACCCTAGCTGCTGACTTATAGGCGTGAGCCTGAAATTGTTTTTTTTTTTAGACAGAGTCTCACTATGTCACCCTTGGTAGAGTGCCGTGGCGTTATAGCTCATGTCAACCTCAAACTCTTGGGCTTAAGCGATTCTCTTGCCTCAGCCTCCCAAGTAGCTGGGACTATAGGCACCCACCACAATGCCCAGCTATTTTTTGCTGCAGTTGTCATTGTTGTTTAGCTGGCCTGGGCCAGGTTTGAACCCACCACCCTTGGTGCATGTCGTGGGTGCTATTACCAGTGTGCTACAGGTGTGGAGCCTAGTTGAAATTGGTCTAAAACTTAACAATGCAAAAATTAGCAAAAGATGAGCTTCAGGTCCTATATGGAGGAGCAAAATCCTCAGAGAATAATCAGAGAGCTGGAAGGAAGCATCAAGCACCCAATCTGCAATGCTTGATCTAACCCCCAGTTTAGGAACAGAGAAAGCTGCTGTAATCCACAAAGGGTAGCTCCCTTTGTAGGTTGACAAGGAAGCTGTTGGAAGGCAAGTGACAGATACAAGGGATGCCCTCCCAGACCGCTGGAAGGCACTCTCCCACCACCATGCTCCCATTGCAGAAGGAATGTCTATTCACTTCACAAACATTCACACAGTTGTGTCTGGGCCAGACAGGATGCTAAGTGCAGAGAGTACATAGTTGGTACAAGATCTGGTCCCTGATGAGCCCAGTGGCTCATACCTCTAATCCTCATGTTCTTCATCCCCTTGGCTAGCATTCTGGGAAGGTCAGTTGAGTGGATTGCTTGGGCTCACTGGCTCAGGCCTGTAACTCCAGTTACTTGGAAGGCTGAGGTAAGAGGATTGCTCAAGCCCAAGAATTTGAGGTTGCTGTGAGTTATAATGCCACTGCCCTCTACCTAGGGCAACAGAGTAGCCTCTGTCTAAAACAAAAAAAAGACATAAAAAAAGATAGAAGACCTACTGGGTGGGTGCAAATCCTTACAAGAAAGACTATAAGGAAGGGATCATTACCTACATTTTACAAATTTGGGGTCTGAGATTCAAAGAAGCCACACCGTTCATAAGTGGGTATGCTCTTATCTACCATGTTACACTCTCAACTAGGTACAGGGAAACTGAGGGAGTTTAGAGGAGAGAGTGATCACTTCTGGATTGGGTAGGAGTGTTTTAGGATCAGGGAAGACCCTATGAAGGAAGAAGCATTTAAACCGGGGGCTGGAAAGCATGTTGAGGGTTTGACTATGTGGAGGCTGAAAGGAGGGGGTAAGTGGAAGGAGATACTTAGGTATTCTAGATAGAAAAAGAATGGCACATATAGAGGCAGAGAGGCATGGAGAAATGGAAAATACTCAGAAAGAGTTTGGCTGGACTGGGAGAGAAGAAGCAAGAAATTAGACTGAAAAGTCCAACTAGGATGAAATTTCAGAGATCCCATGAATACATGGATCGCAGATGAAGAAATGAATGCACAACCCTAAAGCAGGTGCCCACTGCAGGTGGGCTTTCAATCTTCCAGCACAGTCCTTCAGAAGCTGCTATGCCTTGTCTTCTTTCTGTCTCCAGCCAAGCATCAGGAAGATTTCAAGATCAACTATGGGATATAGAGGATGGGAGGCAGGGTCTGTGCATGATTGGTTTAGAAACCACGGTCCCAGTTCCTGGCAGCTGGAGATAAGAGCTCTTTTTTCAGGGGAGTGTCCACTGCTATGAACCCTGTTTAGCATCATCACTGTCCATGGGAGCTTCAAATGAAGTAAAGATACAACTTCTATCACAAGTGCCTTGAAGCATCATTCCACAAATTCTTCCCTAACCAGAAGGGCTGTGTTTTTCTGAACAAAACTAACATTGGGGAATTAAATGTTGTATTTCAAATCACTCCATGCTGAATGGTTGTTGGTTATCTATTTTATAGTTAAACGTGAAGCACCTATCCATGTAGTGTCTCTATAGATACAAACAGTAAGCTCTTAAGAGCAATTTCTATATTGCATAATGAGTATTAGCAGATGGAAGTTATTTCTAGATTACACAAACTTTGGTTATGCTAGAAACACCAGCTTTAACACATTTGTATTGAAAAAAAACATTTTAAAAGAGAGGTATTAGCAAATATGAGATGAAATGGGCACATCTGTGGATGACTCACTCTAAACTGAACGAAAGAATTCCCTTACAGGCATCTATCCTCCCACCTCCCAGCAGAATCAGGCCCCTTTGTGTTTGGGCTTCCTTCTTTTCTCAGCATGAGATTCACTGCCTTCACTAGCTTGATTTACTGAAGTAGAATGAGATGCACAGTCCGGGCCGGAGAGCCTGGTCTTCGGTTCTCTGACCAAATGCTTAAAGTGATTCACCATTCTATGTTGGTCCTTGGCCATCTTTATATTGCTGTAGCCAGCGTACCCGATTTTATTACTCAGAGAGACAGGATATTCTGTGGTTGGATTTTAAGAGCACTCATATAGCCACTCAAAAAATCTCATAGGAGAAATGATTCTCCTGTGTTTCAATCTTAAACCTACCTACTGTGAAAGTCTGTGATTTTATTATTGCATAGCTTTATAAACTTACACATATGTGTATGGCATAAGTATCATGAGAATTTAGAAGCATAAAAAGAAATCGAAGTTTTTCTTTTTGTCTTTAAACTCACATCTTGGTTGATCATCATATTTTTATTTCTTTGATGTTTATTTGTATTACCTTATAAATCTACATGTGAGAATGGTATCCTTGAAAAAAGGCAATATTGAACACCATTTAAAATAGGAAATTAGTTCCAGAACTCATTTTTTGAGGCATAGCCATCTTTTAAAAATGGCATGCCAAACATGATACCAATGGACAAGTTCAAAATCACATTTATTATTTACTTCAGTCAATCACTCAAAGTCAGCTATTGGCCTCTATGCATTTAGATTGGCTACTCTTTTCCTCTGTCCTCACGGTCATTTTTTATAGCTCACCTGAAGCTGATCTGATTAGGTTACAAAAGAGGCTAAGAACACTAGGAGATATAGTTTTCTTTTTCGTTTTGAGACAGAGCCTCACTATGTTCTCCTGGATAGAGTGCTGTGGTATCACAGCTCACAACAACCTCAAAGTCATGGGCTTAAATGATTCTCTTGCCTCAGCTTCCCAAGTAGCTGGGACTACAGGTGCCCACCACAACGCCCAGGTATTTTTTGATGCAGTTGTCATTGTTGGTTAGCTGGCCCTGGCTGGGCTCAAACCCGCCAGCCTCAGTGCATGTGGCTGGCACCATAACCACTGTGCTATGGGCGCCAAGCCCATTTTAATTTTTCTTATTGGACTTTGTGGCTTCATCAATAGGCTAACAAACCACCATGCTCTGATATTTAAATGTACTTTTCGGTACCAATTAACATCAGTGACCTGGGCTTGGGAGGGGTGGTAGAAAGATTGAAAACTGTAGGTTATTCCACATTAAGTCACAAAAAGAAAAATCTTCTTGTGGATAATCAAGAGCTGCCTCTATGGTTCCAAATGACAGAGGACTTGGAATGGCAAGATGATATTTTTAATCCTGGGATCCAAATGGTAATTGTGAACCACATGTTTTTACCTGAAGAACATAGAGGAAGGATTATTCAGTGAGTTTTTCCTTAAAATATGAAGTTGAAGCTGAAAAAGTATTTTACAGATTCATATTAATCCTATAGATAAAATGAATCAGTTCACAGTAGAACAGACATTCTTCTCAAGTACACATGGAACATTTTCCAATATACATGGACTATTTACTAGGTCAAACTTCAATAGATTTAAGAAGATGAAACTTGTCAAGTATATTCTCCAATCACAATGGAGTAAAATTAGAAGTCAATAACAGAGGCTTGGCGCCCATAGCACAGTGGTTACGGTGCCGGCCACAGGCAGTGAGGCTGGCGGGTTCAAACCTGGTGCTGGGCCAGCTAAACAACAATGACAACTGCAACAAAAAAATAGCCAGGAGTTCTGGTGGGCTCCTGTAGTCCCAGCTACTTGGGAGGCTGAGGCAAGAAAATCAATTAAGCCCAAGAGTTTGAGGTTGTTATGAGCTATAACCCCACAACACTCTACCAAGGGTGACATAGGCTCTGTCTCAAAAAAAAAAAGTCAATAACAAAACTATTTGAGAAATTCACTAATATGTGAAAATTACATAATGCAGACCTACATAAACATGGATCAAAAAAGAAATCACAAGGATAATTAGAAGATTCTTTGTTATAAATGAAAATGAAGATGCGATATACCAAAACTTATGGAATGGAGGGGAACGGTGCTGAGAAGAAAAGGTGCAGCTATAATCATCTACATTAAATATGAAGAAAGATTTCCAATCAATAATCCAATCTTCTATGTTGAGATGCTGGAAAAAGGAAAGCAAATTAAATCCAAACCACCCAAAGGAAAAGAGGTAAAGATAATAAAAGAGAGGATAGAAAAACTATTGTTTAGAAAATAAACAAAACCAAAAGTTGATTCTTTGAAAAAATTAACAAAATTGACCAACCTTTAGCAACAATAAGCTGGAAGAATCAAAGTACAAGAAGACCCCAATTACTAAAAGCAGGAATGAAAGAGGGACATTACAACCAACTGTACAGACACAAAAAAGATTACAAGGGAATATTATGGAAAATGGTAAACCAATAAATTAGACAACCCAGATGAAATGGACAAATTTCCTAGAAATACATAAACAACCAAAATGTGTGGAGAGTGGGCTGTGAGGCGGCAGGGCCCCCACAGCCTGGGAGACGTTCAGAGAACGGCCTCCAGCTGCTTTCCTCCTGCTGAGTCAACATGTTTTTCCTCCTCTCAAAACAACATGTTTTTCTCCTTCTTAGATGTTTTGCCAAGAGCCATGCCTCTCTCTTTTTACCTAGTTCATCTGTAGAAACTATGTAGAGAACTAGGCGACCCTTCCCTTTTTATTTCTCTTTCACATATGTTAACAATGTTATGAAGTAGAAACCATTAACAGGATGAATTGTTCTTGATGAGGTTATTTGTGTTTTCCAATCCTATTGTAAGACCCAAACTATGTTTTTTGTTGATGCTACTTCCTCGTAAACAACCTGCTGAGATACTATAAAATAAAGCTGATTTTCGATTGTCCTCATCCCATCCTTGGCTCTTGTATCTTTTTTCTCAAACCCCACCATTCCCAGTCTGGTTCATTCACTTTCACACTGGTTCACAATAAAAATAAGAACTTATGTGAGCTGTGACACCATGGCACTCTACTGAGGGTGATAAAGTGAGACTCTGTCTCTTAAAAAAAAAAAGAACTTATTTTTAAATAAATAAGAACTAAATGAGAAATAGAAAGTTTGAATATATAAAGCATAGGCCCAGGTGACATCATTCTATCAAATGCTGAAAGAAGATCTAAAAACAATGATTCACGACTCTTCCCAAAGACAGAAGTGAAAATGCTTTCAACTGGCTCTATGAGGCTATCATTACCATGATATCAAAGCCAGGTAAAGATAATACAAGAAAAGAAAATTACAGAATAGGGCTGGGCACTCTGGCTCATGCCTGTAATCCTAGCACTCTGGGAGGCTAAGGTGGGCAGATTGCTTGAGCTCAGGAGTTGGAGACCAGCCTGAGGAAGAGTGAGATCCATCTCTATTAAAAAAAAGAAAAACTAGCTGGAGGTCCTGGTGGGTGCCTGTAGTCCCAGCTACTTGGAAGGCTGAGGCAAGAGGATTCCTCAAGCCCAAGAGTTTAAGGTTGCTGTGAGCTATGACACCACAGCACTGTACCCAGGGTGACAGAGTAAGAGTCTGTCTCAAAAAAAAAGTTAAGTGAATTATATCTCAATAAAGCTGTTGCTACAAAGAAAAGAGATCTGTCTACCCCCCACATCTACAATGAGATTCCATAGAGAGCCATGTTAATAAAAGTAACATCTGGTATAAAAGGGAGATTATACATTCTCATTGGCCACATCATATTGACTGAAGATAACCACTGGTTAAGTTTCAAGTTATTTCAGTCTTGCTTGTTATTTCTTAGTAGACATCTTTATGAACAGAAGTATATTTTTCAGCTAAGGTTGTAGATTTTAAAAACCAATATCTTCTTTATGGAACATCTCCAATCTTTGGCTTGCCAGCAAAGCTGACTGTGAATTATGTGAGTATGTCTGGGCCTAAGGAGAAGATGAGTATTTAACTAGACCAGCTCTGTTTATATTTTTACCAAAGTCCCAGAAGACCAAATGAATTTAGTTATATCACACCCCACACACTCCATCTGCATTCTTATTTGTCTCTACTGTCTTTGCTGGGAGAACCAAATGTAGTGAGGCTCAGGGGTTGGCCAGTGGAGAACCACAGCCTGGTTAGAATGACCAGTTTCAGGCTCTTTCTGCTGTAAGCTGGTCATTACTCTTTTGTGGACTTCAGCACTGGCTGAAGCACTTCCAGTGGTCTCAGCTGGGTGTCGAGTGAAGGCCTCCATGGTACAGACAGGAGTATCATGAAGTGGCAGAGCAGAAGCTAGGATCACTAGTTTCATGGCCTTTGGTGCCAAAAAGATGTGGGTTTGAACCTTGGCTTGACCATATATCAGTTTTGTGACCTTTAGCCATCTATTAATCTCTCTGAGTTCCATTTCCTTCATCTGGGGTTATATTATCACCCTTTTACAAGGTGTTGTAGAGATTCAATGTGCCAATACTCACTGAGGTCACTGTCAGCATAGAGAGATCAATCAACAGTAAGTACTATTATGTTTTTGACTATTACTATTATTTTAATTAGTAATAATTGTACTTCAGATAAACCTCTTTGGCTACAACACTGCCACCAAGCAAAGCTTATTATTACTTTTTTTTTTTTTTTTGAGATAGAGTCTCAGGCTGTCGCCTTGGATAGAATACCATGGTGTCACAGCTCACAACAACCTCCATCTCTTGGGCTCAAGCAATCCTCTTGCCTCAGTTTTTCTATTATTAGTAGAGACAAGGTCTCCCTTTTGCTTAGGCTGGTCTCAAACTCCTAAGTTCAAGCTATCCACCCGCCTCAGCCTCCCTGAGTGCTAGGATGACAGGCATGAGCCACTGTGCCCCGCCCAAAGCCTATTATTATTATTGTTGCTATAGACAGAATGAGATTCATTCCCATGTTCATTACAAATCTTAATAGCATGGCAATTCTCTAACACACCAAAAACCTACTAAAAGCCAGGCTTCCTCACGAGTATGCACTTTAAAATTTACTGCTGAGTTGAAGGAATAATGAATAATTCTAAATGCATTATTTTAGCTGGGGCATTGGGCCCAGGAATAGCACATGGGGCCTTTAGCCTGGCTGCCTGCTCAGCCTCCCAGCATCAAGATTATGCCAGTTTCCAAAGCTACCTTCAGAATAAGCTGTCCAAACCAACTGCCACCCTTGCAAATGATAGTCTAAGATGTAGTTAGGCTAGATATTCATGGAACACATGAATGCACCGTGGATCAATAATTGTAGCTCTCAAGTGAAACATGGAGTGAACTCAGATCTCCCAAGCACATATAGTGAGGTACTTGACTTGTTCTTGTTCTTTTGTTCTTCCTCTTTAGGCCCAGGCTCAGACACCCAGAGGAACTATGATTCATGGGAAAGATATGAAGAACATATATATAAAGAGAGGGAGAAATTTCCAGAATAGCTCAACCCAACAAGGCTGAGCACTGTGATTTTGGCACCTCCCTATATCACTTGGGGAGACTCTGGACTCCTCTTGCTGAGGCCTTTATGATGCTGAGCATTAACTCTCGATGGCCAAAGTCAAGGGCTATTTACTAACATACAAAGAAAACTGCTGTCATCATCAACAGATATTTATTAGCTACATGTGCCAGGCCATGCAGCATGAGTGTTATGGAAATGAATTTGGCATCAGAAAGATCTGAACTCTAATTCTAGATCTTACTATACCTCAACCTTGGGAAAGTCATTTAACTCTCTGAACCTCAGTTTTCTCCTCTATAAGAGCTAACTTTAAAGCCTACCTTATAGGGTTGTAATGAAGATTTAATCACATGATAACTGACTGTTCTTAGTAAATCACAACCTGTTAGTTGGTGGGTGTTATAATGGGCAGAATATGAACTCTTATCTCTACAGAATGGTAGAGATAAAGAGTTTCAGGAAAGAAAGATGTTGGGGAGGGTTGAGTCCATGAAGAATGAGTTCTGTGGAGGAGGTGGGTCTTGAAGTACTGGGAGTCTTTACAATAGGAGTACTGAGGGTATCACAAAGAGATGTAATGACCTGATCAAAGGTAAAGAGGTGGTCTTGAAAACGGCATGTTCAGGCAAAACTTGACCATTTGTAGTTCATCTACAGCTGTTCCAGAGGGCACTGTGGGATCATTAGCAAATCCATGGTCTCATGATCTGAATTTAGGATTAGCAGAAAACCTGGCCTACAGATCTGACAAGCCAGGCAGCTCAGTCCTCATCTGTCCCTTCCTAGCGAAAGTGCCTGACTCCTGGTAGTGCCACTGTCATACTGACACAGCCAGTAGCAAGAGAGTCAGACATGAAACTGAGATGAAAATGGCAACATGTTTATTAGCCAATGAACTAGCCTCTCAAATAGACAGGTCATGAGAAAGTGCTTTGGAAAGCATGAAATTATTAAACAAATGGAATAAAACACACATTTACACACATACATACCCACAGATGTATATAGCCTAATTGTTGAAATAATAAAAGGTTAATCACTGGGGAAAATAGCACAATTTAATATGATGTATTCTCTTAAAATTCAATACCCTTCCTAATCTTTCCCTTTTAATTTTTTTGGGGGAAGGGGTAGAAGTGTTACTACAGCTTTAGTCAAATGGGGTGCTTGTGGGGGTCCTGGGAAGCTATCCAGCCCCTAACCCATCTCCCTTTTAATTTTAAGAATGCTAGATGCATTTTATATTTGAAGATTCCCTTGGAAATAATTTAGGTCATCACTTGGACAGGCTTGTTTTAATTCATATTCCTACTGATGTTTGTCCCTGTGAGGAGAACAGATGTGATGAAAGCAGAGTGGATTTATATGCAGTGAAGTGGGCCTCATCCAAGAACGATAAATCCTTTGCTTTCCAAAACATTAAAGATGAGGCCAATCGCAGGGGCTCATGCTTGTAATCCTAGCACTCCGGGAGGCCAAGGTGGGGGGATTGCCTGAGCTCCTGAGTTCGAGACCAGCCTGAGCCAGAGTGAGACCTTATCTCTAAAAATAGCGAGGTGTTATGGCAGGTACTCCTAGCTACTCAGGAGGCTGAGACAAGAGAATCGCTTGAGCACAATAGTTTGAGGTTGCTGTGAGCTATGATGCCACAGCACTCTACTGGGGGCAACAAAGTGAGATTCTGTCTCAAAAAACCCCCCACACATTAAACATGAACTGATGCATCCTAGTGTGGGTGTCTAGTGACCCGGTTGGCTCTATCCATATTCATCCAAGCTGACTCAGTGATGGGTGTTCAGCATTTCTTGCTCTAACATTCTCCTTTAGTGCCCTTGATTATGTCAACTCCCCAATGGTCTACACCTCTCAGTGTTGTTTCTTCATCTGCAAACAGAAATAACGGTACCCATACCACGGGGCTCCTGGGAGGATAAAATGAATTGATCCACACAATGCTTAAAATGATGCCTGGCACACAGTAAACACTCAAAAAATGTGAGCTATTACTATGTCCACCTATCATGACTTCCTTCGTGCTGTCTGAATGGCACTGGCACTGCCCATTTGCCCAAGATAGAAACACTGACCTCATCCTGCGTTATTCTTTCTTCTTTGCTCTGTCACATCTAAACAGTTGGGTCTTCATTGATTCTTCTTTTTAAATCTGCATCTTCATCCATTCCCAGAGAAAGAGCTTTCTAAAATGCAATTCTGACCACGTCAGAGTACTCCTGTCGCTTGCACTCTCTCACCTGTCCCAACTCCCAAGTAGACACAAGCTTAAAATGTTTTACCAGCAAATGAGAGTGCTGCCTTCAATCTCTTGGTGGTGTTTCCCTGCAGTGCTATGTTGAGAAGGATTAGGAGGTCACATCTGGGTTCAGTGAAATGGGGTGCTGTGATTGATTATCAATGTCTGCTGTGGAGGGACGGGGGTTGGGGAGGTTGATGGCCCGTATGTTGTGAATTTACAGACCCTGCTACATGATCAAGGCTAAGTTCTTTAGCAAGGCAGAGAAGGTCCTCATGATTTGACCCCAAACAAATCTTCCAGCCTCACCTCTTGCCTCTCTCTACTCCGGCCACACCAGAGTACACATCACTTCCAGGCACCATCATGGTCATTCTCATCTCCATGTCTTTGTTCATACTACTGTGTCAGCCTGCAATTTTCTCTCCTTTCCACCTAACTCCTACACACATTGTTTCGGGCTCAACTCAGTTCCTTTTTTTTTCATTTTGTTTTATATTTTTGAGACAGAGTCTCACTCTGTTGCCCTGGGTAGAGTGCCGTGGCATCAGCCTAGCTCATAGCAATCTCAAACTCCTGGGCTTGAGCAATCCTCTTGCCTCAGTATGCTGAGTATACTGAGTATCTGGGACTATAGGCATCTACCACAATGCCTGGCTAGTTTTTCTATTTTTGGTAGACACGGGGTCTCACTCTTGCTCAGGCTGGTCTTGAACTCCTGACCTCAAGTCATCTGCCTGCCTCGGCCTTCCAGAGTGCTAGGATTATAGGTGTGAGCCACTGTACCTGACCCTCAACTCAGTTTTTGACCACCCAGTCTGGGTTTGAAACCTTTTCTAAATGTTCTGAGAACATCCTGTGCCTATTACAATCAGTGTTTTACTTGCATTATACTGTAATTATCCACTTAGGTGTCTGTCCTCCTTCTTCCCCCACACCCATGGACACTAGAAGTTCATATGGACTGGTAATGTGTTTGTCCATTTTTATATGGACAGGACCATGTGGCAAACACTTATTGAGCATCAGCTATGTGCCAGGCACTGGAAATTACCTATCATCTTGAAATGCTAGAATGGAGACCTCACCCTGCTAGGGTGAGGTTTCCCTGGAGAAGAGAAACATGGAAACTGAGGTTTTTTTTTTTTTTTTTTGAGACAGAGTCTTACTATTTTGCCCTCAGTAGAGTGCTATGGCATCATAGCTCACAGCAACCTTCAACTCTTGGGCTTAAACAATTCTCTAGCCTCAGGCTCCCAAGTAGCTGGGACTATAGGCACCCACCACAACACCCATATATATTTTTGTTGTAGTTGTCATCTATGTTAAGCAGCCCTAGGCTGAGTTCAAACCCGCTAGCACCTTAAACGTTGAGCAATGTACACACCTTTATTATGAAACTAATTTATACCTTTTATATGAAAGCTATAACCAAATAGCCTAAGAATGTGGGGAGGGGGGAGGGAGAAGGGTGGGAGAATGGGTGGAGAGGGGGGAGGGAGAAGGGTAGGGGAATGGGTGGAGGAGGGGGATTGGAGGGACCATTTTTGAGATATATCTTACAGGGGTACAAGTGAAACTCTCTAAGAGTAGAACCAGAATGTTTTAAGATTATAACTGAGAAAATGACATGAAGGCTGTGTTGATCAGTTTGATGGAAGTATTTCAGATTGCATGTGAAAACCCCACCCTGTACCCCAGAAGTGTATTAATGTACATAGGTATCATTCAATAAAAAAATTAAAAAAAAAAAGCCTAAAAAAAAAAAAAACGTTGAGCAATGGGCACCAAGCTGGGAAGTGAGTTTTAAAGGTAGCAAAGGGGAAAGAATTATGGGCTAAGGGATCGACATGTGCAGGATAT
>CAUYQV010073635.1:0-79616 GCA_963574575.1 Galagoides demidoff | reverse complement strand
GTTTTCATATATTAGACAAGGTAGATTCTGCAATTCTGTATCATTCTACAGTGTTCGTTTTTCCCGCCCAATTATCTGTGAAAAATAACAGTTAATGTAAAACAAATGTTAGAAAATAAAAGTCCCTGAAATTATGTAATAAACTCTTGTAAGGAAACTATGGTCATATTTGTGTCAGCTAGATTTGCATCTCAGACTTTTTCAAGTAATGACTATGTGACTTTGACATAGTCTCTATGTGCATAAATTTTATCATAGGGTCAATAAAACAACTAAAACTACAGTATGTAAGGTATCTATGACTGTGACTGATGCATTATAAGTTTCAAAAATAAAGTATTCTTATTATGAAAATGCATCATATTTAGCTTTCCAACCATCCGATCATCATTTTCCTGTGTAAGAAGATACAATATTTGACTCACTTTAAAGTTTTTAAAAGAATTTCAAACTTACATCAAACAAGAAATTAATACTCATTTTAATGGCAATCAACATTCTATTCTGTATAAAATATTTCTCTTGCACTGCCTCACCTCAACATGACCTCATCTGTAGTAACATCAGTAGCTGCTGAGAACTACACTCTGGGGGCTTGCCTAATATTATACCTATAATATTTGATACATAGTTACTTATCAGTAGAATGTTTTCTCCTTCACTGCCATAATTAAGCATAATCAAAATCAATGCTCTCTTATAATAGAAATATATCAGTAAACATTTACTGTCATGCTGCAGGCTATGTTAACTGTAATGATTTTCGCCACTCATGATCTTTATTTTCTTGACTTTCTGAAGAATAGCATGCTAGTACATTATATGAGATTATCAAGTTAATTGACTTTAGTGATCAAATCACATGCAAGATAGATGCCTGGGTAGAATGTGTGAGAAAAATACTACACAGATTAAAGTTTTGCCTTATTTTAAAAAAAGTATTCTATGTTCTAAAGCATATCAGAACATTCTCTTAAAGATAGAGAGCAAGTTGTTACACCTTGAACTTCTATAAAAGAGGACTATCATTTTGTAGGTTTCTTGGGATCAATATATACTGTATTGGGGTATGTTGCCTCAGACTATTGGAAGCTGTAGAAAGATACTAGTTTTGCATGGGACCTAGAAGATTCTGCATCAGGAATGGCTACTGGATAAGTTGTTTTCAAATCAAAATATATCACTCCAAATACCTAAAAGTGCTCACATATCTTGTTGCAAGTATCAATGATCGGTGTAGTTCCTTTGTCAAGTCTCTGCCTCAAAAGGACTGCAGAGCAAGGTCATGTCATTTGTAGCAGAAAACTACTTACCGTATGTAAAACAGTGCCCATGGTGAGCTATTGGACTCTGGTAACATTCTGAAGTCAAATATAGCTGCCTGTAAAACATTGGGAAACCTCAGATACTCTAAGATATAAGGTCATGCAGGTACCATAACAATCTTTGGTATGAGAGAAATTTTCCATCTTGTATTAGCCCTAGCAATATAATGTTTATGAAAATATTACATTACAAGGTAGCTCAGACTCTCATATAATCTGCTTCTTTTGCACTGATGCCTCTCCTTCATCTACATCTATGTTCTTATGGGGGAATTCTTTATAACTACCTGACATAAGCTAAAAGTAGCATTGACCTAGGATAGATTTACCTGGTGTGGCGATGTCAGCTAAAAATGGAATGCTAAAACATTTAATCTCCCTTCAAGTGTCACCCTGCTTTGTATGCCATGGATAAGGATATGTCCAGTGAGCACTGCCATGAGCACTTCACATGGTCTGGCACATTTATAGAGATAAACGTTGTCTAGGTAAGGATACACATGGACCTAAAACAGAGGTGAGTGGCTTGACAGAATGATGATGAGTGTAAAATAAGCAAGATCAGAAAATTAACAAGGACATCTAAGAATAGGCATGTGGATTGATTTATGTGAATGATCACTGAGAATATACATCTGTGTCCTCTGCAAATTCCCACCATCCAGCATTTATTCCCCTCAGACAAGTCATTTACCAAACAGATAGATGTTATGCCTTATCCAGAGGTTGTCAGCCTGCCTCTTATTGATGACTCCTTGTGCAAAAGTCCTACAAATTCAGAAGGTATAGTGGCAGGCATGTCTCCAATGGCACGGAACACTTTCTCATTAAGAATTAGCTATGTAATGAAGTAATTGCTTACTTTAATGTGCCAAAAGCATCTGCCAATGAGGAGCCTCTAATGTGATACCGTAACTCAGGGAGAACAGGTAGGTTAATGATGAGAGGTTAGTTACTTCAGACTCATTGCACCCTTGATAGATTTTCTAAACATTTGTACTTCTATCTGTACCACTTTCTAGGGCTTATGGATTTTCTGACTTGCTAAGAAAGTATACAATACGTCTCAAACCAAGGCACTAATTTTATAGCAGAAGAGGTGTGACAACTCATGCGTGAACATAGGCTCTGCTTATTTTTCCATATATTGTGTATCAGGAAAAAGAAATTAGCCTAATGGGACAATGGAATGTCCTGTTATGATATTTGATAAACTGCTATCTTGGAGATAGCACCCATTATATGATATGCATCAAACCAGGAGCCAACATACGGGTCTGTTTCCTCATCGTCTAGAGTAACAGGAAGAGGAACCAAGGCTAGAGAAAAGTTTGGCCATTTTTTTAGTATCATTTCTAGAAACCTGCTTGGAGAATTTGCATTTCCCAACTTGAGTATTTAGGTTCTGCTGTCTTATGCTCTGTTTCCCAGCAAGTGAGAGATTCTTCCAACAGAGGATAAACCTGGAGCTATTGACTAAATCCAGTCATGATGAAGTCTCCATGCTGGTGGGCCTCTGTCTTTGTGGGGTAACGTAGGGTCAGACATGCTTTTTATTTAGTATACTGTCAAAATATATGGCCTCTGGGAAGTAATCATGTCTCAAGAAAGCCTCTATGTGTTGAATCACATCTAAATTTGGTGCAATTTTATTAATCAGATTAATAAATAAACAGAGGTAAAATAATTCCTTCATAGTTATCATACATTTGCAAAAAGAGTTACATGTTATAACTAACCAAATTGAAATACAGATTTTGTTTGATCACTGATAAAGGATAGCACTAGATATAAGTGGAAGATTTAGTCAGTCTAACTAATAAGTGTCAGTTAAGGTACTTACTGTTTTACTAAGGTGGTGTTAGGTTATGATCTTTCACAGTTCTATGGGATGACACATTTTTCCAACAATATCTGTTGGTATCCTAACAATCTAAACCTAAATTAGTGACTTTCCAACATTTTGACCAATGTCTAGCAAAAAATACATATTACCTTTTCAAAACACACACACACAATGAATTTCCTCAAATGGTCCTTACCCTTTCTGCTTTGCACTTAGCAACAGAAATCAAGAATAGAGTGTAAGATGCAATTCAGCTATCCAATCAACTGCTGCATTTCTAGTACTGAATTTAAAACTATGGAGCAGAATGCTATCCTCTATGAGGAGGAATTTTGTATGTATCAGATGACAAAAGACCATTTTGTTACGATACTTTTATTTTCAAGGATACATGAAATTTATTTATGGAAAATTAATTAACTTTTACCCAATTTCTTTTAATTGTATGAATCTTCTAAGACAATTTCCCTAAGTTTAAATACAGAAGGGAATGCCTATTCTATAGTCCTAATTTTTTATGGAAATAGTATCAGATAATCATCAATATGGAGTGAGGACTATAACATTGTTTCTCTAAAATTAATGATAGCTGTATTGAGATGTGCACACTTAAATTCTCATCAAAAAGATGGGACACAATGTGGCATTTCTGACATAAAATATAAATGTCTTCCTGCCTCCCACCCTGACTTGTATAGAAGAAAGCAAATACTTCTTGAGTAAAACAAATCTGTGATAGCTACGCAAAGATTTCCTTCACTGACAGTTCATTTGTCACCAAATGAGTTCAAGTCTGGCGACAGATAATATGATACACTATTATTGTCCAATTGCTTCCATCCATTTTAAGATTTTGTATTTAATTATACACTTATTGAGTCTTTTATTTCATGTTAAAGGCAGTCTTTTATTTCGTGTTAAAGGCATCGTGACAGATGCCATCAATTCTAACTAAATTAAAACAATTTGAAAATAGTTGCCTATAGAAGGCACTTTGTGTAATGGTGATGGTAATAAATAGGCTATTTTCCAAATATGAACACCCAAAGGAGATGAATTACAAAATTTTGACAAAGCATTTTTTTATTTATAATGGCTCTGATTAATCACCTAGCAAACAATGCCTTGACAATTTAATGAAAATGTTTGACAGACATTTAGATAGGAATTATTAAATCAATTATAGGCTTCATTTTGTATGTACTATGCAAATTTCACAAGATAGCTGAATGCCTATAAAAAGTATCTTGGTAATTTCAAGTTCTAGCAGCTACATTTCTTATGAGCCTTTCATCAGTACTCATTTAAAGTGTATATAGACTGGGCTTGTGTGCTAATGTCTCATTGAACTAATTTCAGGACAAAATGAATGCTTCAAAAAACCAATTTCAACAATGCCTCCCTTAAGAAAGAGAGTGAACATTTCATTTACTTTATAAAAATTTCTCTGACCCACCACTCACAAGTAAACACAAGTGTACAAAAATTTATCCCATAGATTTTTTGTTTTGTTTTTGCATTTAATTATGTATTATCTTCCTGTGATTCTCATGGCTGGAAAAGATCAAGATTGGGCAGCTGTCGAGGACCTCAGGCTGCTTCCACTCATGGCAGAAAGCAAAGGGGAACAAGTGTGTATAGTGATCACTCAGCAAGACAGGAAGCAAGCAGGGCCTGCCAGGATTTTTAGAATAACCAGCTCTTATAACCAGTAATTATAGTGTAAGCCCCCATTCCTTCACCATTCCCCCTTAGGGAGGCCATTAATCTCTTCGTTAGGGGTCTTCCCCCATGACCCAAACACCTCCTATTGGGCCGCATCACCAATATTGGGGATGTAAGATTTACAGGAAGAAAACATCCAAACTGTAGCATGTATGAATAATCCATGTAGTTTCAAAAGATAGACTTGTACCTCAGTGTATATTCTCAGAAGTACGGTCTCTGTCCCCTATTTTCCTCTGCCTACTACTTCCACCCTCTTTCACTTGTTCCAGAGCCTTTGTTTCTGATTTCTTTTTTGTCTCATGTGTTCATGTATGTATTTATTTTCTCTTTTTGTTTACCAACAAAGAGCACAGGACAGATACTGCTTTGTGGGTTTCTTAGTTTGCTTAAGAGCATGCCCTGGAAATCACTCCAATTAGCTTGTGAAGACCTTATTCCTCATTCCACATCCATTATGTGGATGGACCAAATCCTTTCAAACATTCTCTTACATTTGAGTATTTAAGTTGTTTATGACATTTTGGAATTCTAAATTTACTATGAATTCTAAATTTGCTATGAATAAAGCTTATGTATTGTTATATTATTGGATTTGTAGCTGAATGGGCAAGTTTCTAGATGTGGGTCAGAAGCTAGCTTATCAATATAATTTTTAGAATTGCAAAATGTCCCTTTGTAAAGTTTTATAATTATATTACCAACAGATATGTATGAAATGTATGTTTCTTCACTCTCAACAATAATTGTAATAATTTTTATTTAACCAGTTTTAGAAATGGGGAATGATATATCTGGTTAACTGAAATTTGCATTCCTCTAATTATGGGTTTGAACATCTTTTATAAGCATAAGGGCCATTTTAGTACTTTTTAAAAAGTGACTTGTTTTTTAACCTATTTTCCCATTAATTTTTAAAGAATAAATTACTTAATTCTCTAAATAACTTCCTATGGATATATATTTTTAAAGGCTCATTGTCTCTTACAGTCAATTTGCAAAGCTAGCTAATCTAGTAATCTGAATAAGGTCAAATTTGTAGATCTTGAAAGAGCTGTGTGAATTACCCTGTGTCATTTGCACTAGTAAGTAGAGCCAAAGACCACATTATGAGTCAATCTATATTCAGTTTCAGGACTCTCCCAAATATGAAATATTCATATTGCAAACAAACACTCTTTGGGGGAGACTAAGCCATATTATCTCTTTTAGATGGGCAATAAGACACCCATATTTCAGTTACTCTGCATATGAATTAATAGGTATAAATGTATTAATGTGCAATTTGAGTAATTATGTGCATGTCAGAGTTCTAACTGCATAATATAAATGAAATTCAGTGTATTATTAGAAAGCTCAATTAATCTTTTGATCTATCCTGCTTATGCTGTCATTCACAACTTAGCATTGTTATTACAATCATAATCTCTGATTAATTTTCTTTTTTTACTTTGTTCACAAAACTAACATAATAATGTGTATTTCCTCTATTCACCTAAGAAAATATCATATTGTTCCACATGGTGCTTTAAGGAAATTTTCTATTTACTAATCGAAAAGACAATATTATATGTGTGGTTTAGATCTGGAAACATCTGATCCTTTCCAACATTAGTGAAAATACGTAGAGATATTTTCACCAGAATTGAAGTGTTTGAAGTATCACCACTATTTATAAATGTGAGAGCTGCCTAAAAACTTGAGCAAATAATACTTCCAGAGGGCAAATATTAAATATCTATGTATTTCTTAGAATTAGAACACCCTTAGATTTGTTCTTTCTACAGCTACCTGATGAAGAAAGCTTTTGTTTTGCTCTTGGAAGGAGGCAGTTTGTTTTTCTGGTGATTGATGCTTGTGGATATTGACACAATATTCAAAATTGTTAAATTTGGATAAATTTGTAATGCTGGTGCTAGGACATTGTGTTATTTATTATCAGATTGACAGAGTCCTTAAGTTAGACTCACCTTAGGTATTTCAAGCATTTGAATATGGTTATGTCAACATGAACACTGATTAATTTAACTTTATCACTGTGATAGTTACCAGAGAGTGTGATTTAAAGTATCTGCTTTTGCAGAAAGCCAGGCTTACTTAATGTTTTATTTGTTTGCTAAAAATGTTATTACATATTTCATGTATGTATCACATATTTCATTTTTCTGGGTTATATTTACATAATATTTTTAATGTTATGGTCACATATGGATTAAATGATGGTGATTATTAGTGTAATCTTAAATATCAAGATTGTTGTTGCAGTTTATAAAGTTTTGGGCATTTCTTTATTAAGAATTTTAGTCTCTACAGAAAAGCAAGAGTTATATGTATTATTATATAATTATAATATATATAAATATGTAGTTTAAGATATATTATATACAATATAAAACATGTATGTATTATGTATATTTAACTATAAGTGTTTTTGTTCCACAGTGAGTAATTTTAAGAATATTTTATAGTGGAATGGGAATAGGACTATAAATAGCAGTATAGTCATAAATAATAAATGGTCATGAGGGATCTATTTGACGATTATTTATAGCTCATAGACAGATCTTTGATTTTACCCCCCAAAGCTATCACTTTTGTTTTCCAAATATTAATAATCAGGCATTCTCATATAGAAGATGAGGTTCTAAGGAAAGAGAACCCTTAAAAATGTGTTCCTGGGCTATGCTTAGGACAGGCAGATGGGTATAAACTCACTTCTCTTTGGAAGTGAGTTTAATCAGGTAGTCTGCTGGCTGCCAAGAAGTCTAGCCTTTAATATGTGAGTCAGGCAACTTTCTCCAGGAGAATTCTATTTGGTCTGCTAAGCGAATCTCTGAGGTACTGTCTTTCTGCCCTGTTCAACCTTTTAGAGTTCACTTCCATCTGATCTAAGTGAGATGGACTCTCTAGAAAAACAACATCTTGGGGGAGATTCAGTACCGATTGAATTGTCTTCCAAACTACTTGCCTTGCCATGCCATTTATCTTCCCCAGTCTCATGTGAGTCTTCTCTATTTTCCACCCCCATCTCCCACAAATCACTTTCAACTCCAGCCTGTTTCTGTTTAGCAACTTAGCTTGATACAAGAATTATTCATAACTCTGATTCCGATATTATCTTTCATTACTGGGGTAGCATCGTTAAGAATTAATCATTCATAAGAAATGACTCTATCAAAAAAATGTTCAGGGTAGTTAAAGCAGCAAGTGAAGCAGCCACCATCAGGCATGTGGAGCCCTGTGGTGGCTTTGGACCCACTCAGGTTTGGAGGAAAGGAGCTTCCCTGTCAGACCTGGTTGTGTTGTATCACCCGCCTTCCGACCCCCTCAAGCCCTTTCAGTACATGTAAGCACTATGCAGTGGAAATGGGTAAATTCCATAGAAAAAACAGAATTCATCTTTTTATGACTGAGTAGTACTCCATAGGAAAAAAGTTTAAAAGTTAAATATAAAAAACTTATTAAGATCCATGTAAAGAATTAGAGATCTATGTTAATAGGTTTTATTACCTGGGGTTAGACGTGTGAAATTTTACTAGCACAATAGCAATATTAATAATAATAGTCATTAATTCACAGATTTTAAAGTGGCTGTTTCACACACTTCTCTCACATGTTCCCTGGATAGCATCTTGGGAGAGTATAAGACTGCTCTCATTTTAAACTTCCTAAAGGGAAATTAAACTTGAGAAAGATTCTGGGAAAACACTTGTTAACACCAGACATGAAGTAACTGAAAAGATTACTTTTGGAGAAAGTAAGAAAGATTACTTGGAGAAAGATTTGAGTATAGGTATTTGAGTATGTGAATTTTTAACTCAAGAAAGCCATTTCTTCATTTATCGTGGTTTCCTTCTTGATTACCTAATTGAACTAGAGTGGAATACTTAGATAACATAGCTGATCATTTTGATACTGGCATCTGCTCACATTTCATGGGGACATGCCCTATTGCCATATTGTTTTTGAATACAAATTAGTTTTCTTGGGTATCAGGATTAATATTCAGTCAGATTCTTTAGTCCTAACTCTAGCATTGCACTATTCCAAGTAATACTTTGATCTAATCTTTTATAGGCAAGCCACTGACTTAATATGAATATACATTTAAATATTTAATTATATAGTAAATCGCTTTTCCATATAATGAACTTTATATTGTATTCATAAAAAGAAGCATATGTAGTCTTATTTTAAATATATTTGAGAAATTTGTAAAATTCATTTGTTAATCTTCTAATACATGTTTTTAGCAAATGGTCATACAGAAATTTTCAAGTTAACATTTAGAAATATGATGCTCTCCTTGAATATTCCTGTGGTTTATACGTCAGACAGATGGCTGTGTTCAAGATTCATATTGTTTTGTTTAAAAGCTACCCAGCCTTTCTGATTTTTTTGAAGAAGGGATGACATTTAAACCAGGGGCCAGCACCATATAGCCAACATTTTAGGCTTTGCAGGCCATAGAACTCTATTATAACTACTCGACTCTACCATTATAGCTAGACAGTGGCCAGCAAATTGGCTGAATTTCCACATAAAATTTCATTGATAGAAACAGGTGGAGCACCACCAGATTTACCAGGCTGTGGTTTGTCTACCTCTGATTTATTGCAAACCAATGGAACGTGGGGTGGGGTTGGGGGTCAGGGACATGTGAAAACAAATCGTGACTGTTATTAAACTGCATTTATGGGAAAGTGTATTTTACTAGCAATAGGCAAAATCAAAACTGAGATGATATAGGCCTAAGAAACTAAATTCTAAAAACATTTTCAACAAGCAAATCCAATACATTTGTATTTTTTAAATCATTTTTATTGTCCTATTTAAAGTTCTAATAAAACCCAATCATATAATTCATTTTGAAATTTAGCAGTCACCATGAAATAATTTCAATTCCTAATACCGTTTAGCAGTTGAGTCAATCAGAGGATAGTTTTCTCTCATCTCTACCCAAAAGAAAGGCACTCAATCCTCTTCCCTGCTCTGGGGTATATCACAGAATCAAATCTGCCTCTCAAGATCATTTAAGGACAGGGAAAACCTCCCCCAAATTATTGAAGTAATTGAATTTTCAATTCGATTCTGTCTACTTTTCCTTTTTCTTCCAGGTCCATGTTCTCATGTCTCAACCATATTCTTGGCCTCCGGAGGCATTCTGCAAGTTCCAGGAAGCATCCCCTTTTGTATTCCCTTATCAATTTGGTGAAGAGTGTTTTCCAAGAGGGTAGTTGATAATACTAACTAGTTATAGTTATGTGGTAATCATGTAACGTATAATATTTATATTTTAATAGGGATTCCTTAAGTTGAAATGTTTAATCAAAAAAATTAGTTTCTATTCATCAGCTTTTCTTGTACCAGGGAAAAGAAGGATGTGCAAGTGATTCCTTACAAACCAAATACTTTTGCTAGTATTATTTTATTTACATTTTATGGCACTCCTATTAAGGTGACAGAAATCAAATTTTCAGGGTTTTCTTAATTAGATTCGTAACTCACAGGGACAAAATGATATAGGGTAGTAGTCAGCCTAAAAGGTAGTTTATTTATTTAATATTTTATTTTCTGCTCCCTTTGTAAATATATAAATTATTAATCATTTCCATAGAGTCTGTCAGAGTTCCAGATTGATTTACTTTAATCCCCAGAAAAGACATTCCTTTTCTATGGAGATATTGCTAATAGAACAATTAGAAAAAGAGGAAAAGAATAGATGCTGTCCTCAGACCCTCAAGGTCACCTCTAGGAAGACAGCCAGGGTGGGCACTGACATCACTTCTGGTGCAGTTAGATCTGTGGAATTAGGAATTCAGTCACATGCTTTATAATGTTATTTCTGCCAACTAATATGATGGTGATCATATAAGATTATAATGGAGCTAAGCAATTTCTTTCTTTTTTTGTTTAGACAGAGTCTCACTTTCTTGCCCCTGGTAGAGTACTGTGTTGTCATAGCTCACAGCAACCTCAAACTCTTGGGCGCTAGCAATTCTCTTGTCTCAGCCTCCCAAGTAGCTGGGACTATAGGCGCTTTTCACAATGCCTGGCTATTTTTAGAGATGAGGTCTCGCTCTGGCTCAGGTTGGTCTCGAACCCGAGAGGTCAGGGAATCCACCCTCCTTGACCTCCCAAGTGCTAGGATTACAGGTGTGAGCCACTGCACCTGGCTGAGCTAAGCAATTTCTATTACCAAGTGACATCATGGGCCTTATAATGTCATAGGACAATGCCTTATTCATGTGTTTGTGGTTATGCTGGTATAAACAAATCTACTGTGCTGGGAGTCATATAAAATACAGAATATACAATTATGTACATTACCCTAACACTTGATAATGATAATTAACAACTATGTTACTGGTTTGTGTATTTACTGAACTGCAACGTTTTATCCTTATTTTGGAATGTACTCATTCTAATTATAAGAAAAAAACATCAACTGTAAAATAGCTTTAGATAGGTATTACAGAAGAAGGCATTGTTATCACAGGAGATGGGAACTCCATAGGTGTTAATGCACTTTGAGACTTCCCATAGGTGTTAATGCACTTTGAGACTTCCCATGCAACAAGATGTGGTGAAAGAAGACAGTGATGATGACCCTGATTCTACGCAGGCCTAGGCTACTGTGTGTACATGTTAAGTTCTTAACAATACAGTTTATAATGTTTAAATATATATATTTATATATATATTTATATTAACATAATATAAACATATATATTTATATTAACTCTGTCTCCAAATATATATATAGAGAGAGAGAGAGAGACAGAATTTCACTTTGTCACCCTGGGTAGAATGGCCTGGTGTCATCATAACTCACAGCAACTTCAAACTCTTGGGTTCAAATGCTGTTCCTGCCTTGGCCTCCAGAGTAGCTAGCACTACAGTAGCCCCTCACCATCCCCTAGTTAGTTTTTCTATTTTTTTAGTAGAGATGGGGTTTTGCTCTTGTTCAGGTTGGTCTTGAACTCACGAGCTCAAGCAATCCACCCACCTCAGCCAGCCATGCCTAGGATTACAGGCGTGAGCCACTGTACCCAGCCTCAAAAATAAATAATTTTTAAAATAAAAATTGCTTATAGAATAAAATATATATAAAAGAAAGTACTTTGTACAGCTATACGATTTATTTTCAAATAAAATTTAAAGTTTATTTTGTTATTTATTGTTTTTAAGCTAAGTATTATTATGAGTCAAAACAGTAAAAAAATTAAAAAGTGTATAAAGTAAAAAAGTTGTGGTAAGATGAGGTTAATTTATTATTGAAGAAAGAAAAAATATATTAAATAATATTAAATAAATTTAGTATAGCTTAAGGGTACAGTGTTTATAAAATCTTCTAGTGTTCAGTATTTTCTAGGTCTTTAGAGTCACTTGCAATTCATTCCTTGACTCTCCTAGAGCAACTTCCAGTCATGCAAACTCCATTCACAGTAAGTGCCCCATACAGGTATATCACTTTTTATATTTTATGCCATATTTTTACCATATTTCATCTATGTTTAGGTATGTGAATACTTACCATTGTGTTGCAATTGCCCATAGTATTCAGTACAGAAACATGCTGATAACGTAGGAGCAATAAGTTGGCTACACCATCTATGATGTTCATACAATAATGAAATTGTCTGACACATTTCTGAGAATGTATTTTGTTCTTAACAAGAAAAGACTACATAAATACCAGAGGAATAAACAGCAGTTTGAGCGATTGCTAGTGGAGACGATGAGACATTTGCATTAAAGTATCTACATTTATAACTGACCCAATATAAGACTCAGAATCTGAAAGAAGGGACACAGCACCAGGGTAATGATAGTAGATTTGAAGTGGTCCCAGGCAGGGGTCTCCATTCTACTTAACTCTAGTTAAGGGCTGAACATCATCCTAGACAGAGAGAATTTGTAGGTCATACTAGTATTTCCCTAGAGTTGAAACTCTGTGTTATCTAATTCCTATAACCCACAAAATTCTTAACCTATGACATTATACCACCTGATTTACATATTCTGATGATTAATTCCCCACTGACCACTTAAATCAAAATCGTTAAGGTTCATGCCAAAAATGAATATTCTTACACAACATTAAAACATTCTGAATTAAGGGCAGCTCCTGTGGTTCAAAAGGGTAGGGCACCAGCCCCATATGCTGGAGGTGGTGGGTTCAAACCCAGGCCTGGCCAAAAACAAAAACAGTGATTCTTATAACTGTTATATCATTCCATCAGTGAGAATGAATATAGTATTTGAACACAGGCTGCTTTCTAAAAAAAAACCCAAACATTCTGACCTTGCAAATGCACTATGTGTTACTTATCTGATAAATTGAAAAGACATATTTATTTTAATATAAATATCACCAATCTAAAAAGTTGATTTTAACTTGTTTGCATAATTTCTATTTATGTTTCACTAGGACTGTGTTTGGATTCTTTATAACTGATCTTTATGTTGAACTAACAAGTTTCAAGTTAAATCTAAACAATCAGATCTTATTAAATAGAGATTCTTAAAGAGATCCAACTGAGAAAGTATTCTTGATCCTCTGACTAAGACGTTTCTCATAGGTCTGTAGATATAAATTAGTAGTGAACAAAGCTACCCATCTAATTATTTTTTTAATAGAAAGCTAAAATTCTCTTTATTAATATAGCTTTATGGAACCTCTATCATCCTTAGTAGTTAATATTTTAAATTTGTTAAACCGAAAAAGATTTAATTTAAAAACTTAAGGATTTTTAAAAAGTGATGGATATTCTTTTGATTTCATGTCCATCTAACTCTACCATCCTCAAAACTGGTCAGGTAAGGAGGAAAGACTAGTAATGATCTGGAAAGTTACAGAGTTAGTCTTGGCGCCAGTTGCTTGATATAACTGCCAGAACACAGCAAAAGCATTGTTGGTAATAATGGGTATTTCCTTGTCCTGATTGGATAGAATGTCAAGTAGAAATTGTACCTTTAGGATAGAAAATGATCAGGCTTTACCACTTGCAGTCTGTTTATCTTAACAATAGGCGAGTGACAGTGGGCGAGGAAGTCATCATTTTAGCCATCATGAATCGTATCAGAAGAGAAGAAATGCCCTTTCCAAAAGTGAGCTTAGCTATAATAACATAAGGTTGAAGGTACTGAATTGGCAATCCTCCACTGAAAGCTGTGGGACAGAGAAAATTTGTCCACTATGTTCCATACCCCCTAAATCTCTACCTCCTGTATGACAGAAAGCAGAGGTTCCATAATTCCCTTGTGCATGGCCCTGTGCCTGGTTCACAAATAAGTCATAGTTACCAAAAACTACAGTTTTGAGCATGTAATAGTTTTTTAATCTCCCTACCTGAAATGCAACTGTAATCATGATTTTGCTTGAGATTAGTAAAATAATCTTGGCAGAAGTCTTCTAGATGGCTTCCTCACATTTTGCTAGCTTTGTTTTCAGTTGTTGGGGCTGCCAAAGAAATACTGTGTTTATTTGAAAAATCACCTTCTTGCTAAGAAAGAAAGAATTAAATGGGGATAAAGAGTTCTTTGGTTAAGCCTAATAATCACTGACTACAACATAAATTCAAATTAAAAGGATCTGGCAACGAAGGGAAATAAGCCTTCCCTATTACTCCCCATCAGGCACGTACAGTTGTGTTCATATGAATGCTCATTATAGCAGTGAGCTTTTCTGTAATCACCACAGGGGAGATACTTGGGGGCATCATTTCGATGCAGCAGATATTCTGGAAATTAAACTATTTGTTTTCTCCTTTCTTTCTTAATAATTGCATATTTTATTATAATTGTTAAATATATAACATCTAAAGTTTAATCTATGTTTCATTAAATCTGTTTATCTAAAACTGTGCTTTCCTTACCTTTGTCTCCAACACTCAATGAGTGTTCTTGGAGATATCACCTTCAACTCTATTCCAAATACAAAGAATATTTATAGAAAAATATGAATGAATAAAACTGAAAAGATAAACATAGACAACACAAGATAAAAATCTCCACAGATCAGAAATTAAAAGAGACAAAATGCTAAGGCCACAGGCCCTTCTTTAATTCATAACAAGAGAAAGGCTGCCTGCTCAAGTATGGAGCATTATATAAACACAATTTACAAGTCCCATTGCAAAATGAAAGTATGGGGCTCTAATTCAAAACATAAGGAAAAGTTTCATTAAATGTACCAAAGTATAAAATTTTTCCTTTCATCTGTGGTCTATTTCTAGGGTGGTCATTTTTTTGTTTCATTTTTGTTTTGCTATTCAATGTCCTATCTGAAGAAATATTATAATCTCAAGTTCTTGCAATAAGTTTTCATGTTCATTTTTATATTGTGAAATGCCAGCTTAAAATGCAAATATATCCGCCAGGTGCAGTGGCTCACGCTCATAATCCTAGCACTCTGGGCAGCCGAGGCAAGTGGATTGCTTGAGCTCACCAGTTTGAGACCAGCCTGAGCAAAAGCAAAACCCCCATCTCTACTCAAATAGAAACACTGAGGCAAAAGGATCGCTTGAGCCCAAGTTGAAGGTTGCTGTGAGCTATGACACCACGCACTCTACCCAGGGCAGTAGCTTGAGACTCTGTCTTAAAAAAAAAAAAAAGAAAACAAATGCAAATACACCATCATTTAACTTGAACACAGAATCACAACTGCAGAATTCATATTTTATGGTATGTGTATGTATTTTGTTATTACCAATATTAGAAACAACGCACCAAGTAATTCAACTTTGATATTTAGCTTATCAATATACACACATTCCACCGACATTCCCCACCTGTGCTTACTAATGGGTAAGGAAGAACTAAAGGATGAAGAGCTGTGCGTTGTTTTATCTATCTTTTCCTTTCTATGTCTTCATTTTTAAGATAAATAGTTGGCTAACATAGGGAGGAAACATACAAAGTAACAAGGTTGTGTGAAGGTTCCTTGGTTGTTCATGTGCCATAGCTATTGCCTTCTTTCTGTGATTGGGGAAAATTCTGGTTAGAACCTATAAATATAGCCTTTTATACATATCACATTTGCCTTGTACTAGTTTTGAATATTTTGAAACTACTACTCACTGAGAGCACAGGGAAATTCTGTGCTTATGGGGCATCAGGAAAGCTACATGTGTATGCGACATCAAGGACAGGGCGTGTATACTGCACTTGTTTGCTTGTGTGCATGCTCCATTGCCCCCTCAGATTTCACCAACAGTTTCAAGGATGATATTTATTAAGAATTCCAAGACCAAGACAGCACAGCATTAAACCAAGGGAGGGGCTCTGTTATGTGAGTGATTCAATTTATCCAATGCAACATCTCATGTTGCTTACTTACAGAGCCCTGCCACTACTGCACAGTGAGAGACTTTTTGAGCTACCAGCATAAGACTCAGTCTAGATTTGAACCTGTGGAGCCAGTGATACCGGATTTCAGGTTATCAGAAATTCAAAGAATGAATCCATGGACCACAGGCTTAACAGTAAGTCAGGATTTATTCAAAGGAAATAAAGTACAGAAAGAACCCAGGAAGGGAACAAGCTCTCCTGCTCCCTCTTTGAGGTCTGTCCGGGTCTGTCTTTGGCTCTCTGCTCAGGGGGTTCTATAGTGGCAGGGGGGCTGTTTTGCTATAACTTTAAGGTGTGGGTCCTCTTGGTTATAGCCAGTTGTCCAATGAGCTTTCAGGCCTTGGAAACCGACATGAAATTGACCAGTCAGGAGTGCACTTGAAGCAGACAGCAAGGACCATCTATGAAATTGACTAGCCAGAAGTCCACAGTACAGTAGATAGCATGGCACTAGTGTCTTCCCCAACACATGTCCACTGGATATCAAGCTGGTTCCTCCATCCGCTGCAATGTCAACAGGTCCAGGGCTAAGGTGGCAGGTCATGGTGCCACCTTGTCCTGCATCACCAGGATGGGCAAAAACTGCAGAACAGCTAATAGGAGAAGGCTGACCATCAAGATCAACCAGAACCTGGGAACCAAAATTTCAAATACATGGAAGAACGGAGGAAATTAATTTATATAACTAACATTTTGGAAACTAATTCACTCTACAAAGTTGTGTGTCACATCTCTTGGGGCAAGCCACAATTATAAGAGGGACTTTAACAAATGCAAATAAGTGTAACCTAATTATTTGTCCCCCAAAACCCAAACAAATAATACCTAAATAAATACAAATAATAACCTAAATAAAATATAATAATTTTAAAATAATTACTTACTTTTAATCTCACAAATATAAGGAAAAACCATTGTGTGCATAAACAGAAGTGAGAAATTACTCAGTAAAAAGGGAAGCAACAAAACAAGAATAGATGGATAATGTGTATTTTAAAAAAGCAATTGGGGGCCCTCAAAATGTAAAATAAAATTATTTTGAAAAATTCAGCTACAACATGAGAAATTCTAGAGCAGGAATGATTCAAACAAAAATCAGCAGAGGTGCAGACAGGTTAGGAGATTTAAAAAAGAGAAAGAGGTGAAATCATTTTAAGGAGCACAAAGACAAGAGCCTGTCTGACAAGTTTCCTCCTGCAGCTTTTAAAAGTTAATTTTAACCCCAAACCTTCGGCCTCTTCCCTTTACATGTTTCTTTTTAAGTCTGTATACAAGGCCTCCCATAGGTCATGTATGAGAACAAAGTTCCTTTTACTACCCCCAAATCATGATGAGTCAACAAATGGTATATTATAAATGCTGTTAAAACACAGAGGCTGGAGGGACGTGTGGTTCAGGGGCACTCTCCTAGCTGCCTTCAATCTGGTGGGGGTGTTGGCCTCCCCCAGCCTCCATTGTTCTTGCTCAGACAGTAGCAGAGTACAGAGTCCTTCCTCAGTCCACTGCCTCTAGGTAGAGCAGGAATGAGCTACAGCCGCAGATGGTGCCTTCTCTGAGGTCTCGGGACTCCTGCACCAACCAATCCATGATGGAGGGAAGAGGGTACCTATCTGCCTTGCCACAGGCCTATAAAGTGTCCATCTTTCCGAGTATCTACATAGAATCTTTGTGTGTGAATTTATCTCCCCATTTCTACCTTTGCCAGATTCCGAGGTTGGGAGAAGTCTGCCTTGGGGAATGCTCGATCTGCCCTGTTGCAGACCCCTCAACCAGTAGACAGTATTACAACAATAATAATCCAATCTATTGGATTATAGACTGAAGTAGTTTATATTTATAAATACATACAATATATATACAAATGAAAAATATTGACAAAATTTATCATACTGATTTAGATTGATATTCCTCAGAAGTTAGTATAGATAGATGGTATTGCTGTTACTGGAACTTCTTCTCCAGTAGGTCCTTGGACTCAGTGATTCAAAGAAGGAATCCATGTGATATTGGACTTTTGATATTGGATTTCCATGCCCTTGGTCTTGATGATTCAATGAATGAACCGAAAGTCCACAAGATGGACAGTAATTTAGGTTTTATTTAACAGGTATTGCAGCTCTTACAAAGAGCAAAACCTTGCAGAGCAGGATAAGATAGGTTTTATACAAGTGTTACAGCTCTTACAAAGAGCCAAACCTCCTTGCAGGGCAGGGTATAAGTGTTATAGGTCTTACAAAGACCCAAACCTCCTTGCAGAGCTGGATGCAAGTGTTATAGCTCTTACAAAGACCCAAACTTCCTTGCAGAGCAGGATCCAAGTGTTACAGCTCTTCCTCGTCTGTTCTCTCTCCCTCCACAGTCTGCAGCTATGTGTTCTTGAGCTCTCTGCTCAGGGGTTTATATAGGGGCTATTGTCCAATGAGCTTTCGGGTCCTGAAAACAGACCAATAAGGAGCAGGTTTTGAAAATGGACCAATCAGGGATGCACTGGAGGAAGAGGAGGTACTAGTATCTTCCCTTGCTGGTGTCTGGTGCCTCTGGTAGGGGAGCAAAGCTCCCCTGCTTGCCTTCACTCTAGCCTGCTGGTTCCTCCAGCTGGCAGGTCCCCCAGCTGAGCTGGCTGGGGCGCTACTTGTCCAGTATCACATGGACCACAGGTCAGTGGTAAAACAGGATTTATTTTACAGAAAATAATACAGACAAAAAGCACAGAGCTCCTGGCAGAAGAAATAACCCTAGTGGGAAAAAAAATCCCTGGGCCTGGGTTTTTTGTCTAGGGGTATATATAATTGGGTGGGTCCTTTGTGGTTACTTTTGGCCACAAATGGTACTTGGTAGCAAGTGAATGGGTACAGTCCCCTCTGCTGGGGCAAGATGAATGAGCTTATTAATGAATGGATATGTTCCCTTCCAGTGGGGTAAGATGTACAAGTGCATTAATGAATGGATACTGTCCATTCATTAAATTGTCCAGGCCCAGGATACTTACATGAAATTGACCAGGCCAAGGAACTAAGGGGTCCCTGTTCATCCCTGAATGGGGGAACCCTGTTATCACCTTTAAGCCTATTAAATGTACATAGGGGAGTAGTGCAGCCCGAGGAGGCCTTTCTAAGTTCAAGAGTGGGTCTTGGGTTGGCACTGGCTGAAGCATGGTTCTGCTGTGGTCTCCCTCAACTAACTAGCGACCCCCAGGATTCTGCCACAGTCCCGGTCTCTGCCGCACTTCATTCTCCAGCTCTGCCTTCCCTCCTCCATCCGCTGCACCAATACCCAGGGAGGAGATGTAGAAGGTGCCCAAGGTTCTCCTGGGTTGTTGGTGCTGACCAAGTTGAGGTGCACCCACCCTATACTATAAGACAGGATTTATTTTACAGAAAAAAATACAGAGAAAAAGTACCAGACCTCCTGGCACAGGGAAAAATCTGAGTTGGAAAAAAATCTCCCCCTTTGGTTCTTAGTCTAGGGGGATATAAAATGGATGGATACAATCCCTTCTGTTCTAGGCCTTGGAAACTTACATGAAATTGACCAGGCCTGGAAAAGAGGGGATTCTGTGTTCAGCTCTAAGTGTAAGGGGAGGGAAACAGAGTTAGGGGGGAGACATGGAAATGCCCCCTGACCTGGCAACCTGTAGGTGTCCCCCCAGTAGTTGTTTGGCCCCTTGTCCCCCGCTTCCACCTTCCCTCCAACGTATTGGCCCCTCTTGTCCATTGACAGTACACCAGCACCCCCAGGGCAGAGATGGCAGGTCCTCCCCTTAGCCCATGCAGCTGGCTGGGGCCCACCCTTCCTGTATCATTACCAGTTACATTTTTGACAAATTTCTTTAGTAACAATACTGAGCCAAGTCTTTCTGTAAAGAAACTAAGTAGCAGAGTTATTCTGGAATAAATTCATGTTGAAAAACACATAATGTATCTTTTAAAGTCCAATGTATTATGGATAAGAAAAAAGACAATTGAAATGCCTTATTCTTGCTTCAGTTTCAATTTGTAGCATGACAGTATTTATTTCATTATTTCCATCAATACTTCACTTTAATCATGTTCTTGCGATAGAATCTAGTGATAAATGTATCTCCACATATTTAGTCTTCAATATGCAATACAATTTTTTTTGTCATCCACTGCTTTTAGCTCTTGTGTTGGTCTTTAACTAAAGTGTGATATTTGTATGAGTGAATAAAAATCAGTAATAATCATTATGGATAATATTCCATAGTTTATAGTGCTATCTTTTCCTCTCCATTATCTTACTATCTTTAAGTGAAATAACTACAGTACATTGGTGCTCCAATCTCTTGAAAAATATCTGTAATGTCAGAAAACAATGTATCAAAACACAAATGATACATCACCTATCAATTGTAAAATTTGCTATAGCTCTATTAGATCTGTGCCTATGTGACCCCACATAGGATATTGCTGTAGTAAATTCACTAATCCGCAGAGGCTGTGGTCCCAGCTCCACAAAATGTAGTGCCATGCAAAGCTAAACTGTGTTTTTTGTAGAGAATAATTTAGAATGTAATTTTCAACCTGATGCTATATTTGGTAATGTGTTTTCTACCTCAGTTCAGAAGACAACCAGACCATACTATTGTCTCCATCTGTGAAGAGTTTTATTTGCTTTAAGATCTCAGGCTAATGATGCAGAAATTTCATTTTCCATTATGTTTTAAGTCTAGCTTCTATAAACTCACCTCTTCTAAATGTTGTTGGGCTACAAGCTCTGAGGTTACCTTACCGAACATGTCTGTTAGCTCTTAGGATATATAAACTCTAATTTTGGATGTATGTGCCTTCCCCAAATTCCAAATCTCCTTGTTGAAATTTGAAAAGAGTTTTGTTTTTAGAATGTTTGCTGGTATCCATTTCTTGTTTCAAGAAATCAAAGGAAATGTTTTAAAACTTTAATTATATTTAGGTTTAAATTTCATATCATGTGCTGAGGGTAATATTAAGAGACAAATACCCTACATGTATGTGTTCAGCAGTAAACATAGAGAATGCCTTTGACCTGGTGTGCTGGAAGCACCTAGGATGTCTTCAACTTTCCCATAGGGAGCAGGAGGTGACATCCTGAAGTGAAGAGTGTGACCTTATTTGGATTTTCCAGCTTGCATTATAAAAAGTCTACATCATCTGTGGCTTTAATTACTTGATCAGGTAAAGAAGGCACAACCATGATCAAGGCTGTCCTTGGGGAGGCAGTTTTCACACTTGCTTTAAACCAGCAGGCTTCTTCAACTAGCTTATAAACCAACTCCACGGGGGGGATGATTATTTTCTAGATTTTAGTTGACCCCTTTAATAGAGCTCCAATTGCAAACTAATTTTGTTCTCTTGTATTGCTTTCCTTAATGCTATAACAAGGAATCGTTGATTTAACACTGCTCTGTGCATATGTGAATGTTATAAAACAGTTCAAATGTGCATTCTTTAAGTGTTCTCCTGTGTGTGAACGCACAAGCATTAGGAAAAAAAGAGTGGCAAAAATGGTTCTCAGTGAAGAGGAATAATTTTTGCATGGATAAAATTAGAGAAATAAAGTATCTGCCACCAGCATGATTAGATTCAATGGAATTGTTAAATGGTAAATAAAACATCTCTTAGACTATCATATCATAGGTAAAATAAAATATTCTGCAAATCTAAGATTCTAGGAAAATAAATTCAATTCGATTCAATGGATAAAATATACCCACTCTTATTGTTTTCTTTAAATGGTTTCCATGGTTAGCATGCAGTCATCTTGACATAAAAAATGCCTGATGGAATAGGTAATATTTTGTAATATCATTTGCTTTTCCATTTGGTTTTACATTCATTTGGTATTTGAATACTTGGTGGCATTGTACCTGTTGTGGTGGATACACATTTTGCCTTACCTGTATAGACGTATACTTGAAAAAAAATTTGTGGACATAGAAATCCGGCAGTCCTCCTTTCAACTTCTTTTTCCTTTAGCCTCTAGCATTTCATCAATCACCAAAACCCGTTAGTTCTGCTTCATACACATTCCTCAAGTCTATCCATTTATGTCAGTTTCTACCTACAATCTCTTCTGTTTCTCACCCGAACTAGTAGAAGTCTCCAAACTAATTGCTGATGGTGAAGAAAATTAAAAAGCCCTGTTGGCAAGTAGGCTGTGATGAAGGAACTTAGAATTGAAAACAAATCCCACCTTGTAAGATATCCTCATGACTCACAGAGAACTGTGCAAACCTGAACATGCAGCACACACTAACCACAAGCTATTTTTTGATGTCCATATTTTAATGATTAGACATCAGAAAGCCAAATCCAACACTAATTTGGCATGAGGTCATGTGTTCTATAGATAAGAAATTTGATTATTCCAGAAAATCAGTTTACAAACGATGTGACTAACTGTACCTCCCAAATCATCTAAGTTGACTTTCTTAACACTTATCTCCTGAGGTGCTCACGATTCTGCCAGGCTGCATTCTAACTTACAAGCCAGAAAACAAAATTTTGGTGCCTGTGTGATCAGGCTGGCCTGTCTTCAGTGGGCTTTAATAAATAGAGAAACCATGAGAATTTGTCAAGACAATCAATGCCACGTACCAGACCCCTGATTTGGTCATTGTGGTGATTAATTTTATGTGTTAACTCTACTGGGATAAGGAATCCTCAGAGAGTTGGTAACACTGTTTCTAGGTGTTTCTGTGATGGTGTTTCCAGACGAGATTAGCATTTGGATAAAAAGACTGAGTAAATTCCTTCATCAATGTGGATCAGAATTACCCAAACCACTGGGAGCTCAAAGAGAACAAAAGCAAAGGAAGAGTGAATTTTCTCTTTGTGAATAGAGACATCCATCTTCTCCTGCCTTCCTTTCAGTCTAGGAGTTCCTGGTTCTTGGACTGGGTTCTTTGGACTCAGAAACTTAGATCAGCAGTGGCAACTGGAAGTTGGAGGATGGGGAATTGCCAGGTTTCCAAGCCCTGATTCCTCAGGCTTTCTAGCAGTTTCACTTGAAGGATGTGTATTGTTGGGCTTCTTAACCACCATTATCATGAGCCAGTTTCCACCAGAAATCTCTTATACCTGTATGTATTATCTGTCTATCTATCTATCTATCATTTATCTACCTATTATATATCCTGTTTGTTCTATTTATCTGGAAAATACTGACTAATACATTAATAGTTTGCCCATCTGAGAGTATTTGAGCTTTTACTCCTTGAGGCCACTGTGACTGTGATTATAATGGACTTACCTATAAAATTGAATTAAGGTATTAAAAATAAATGCTAACAATTATCAAATACTTGATGCAGACCAAACTCTATCCTAGAGACTTCACTGGTTTAATGCCATTTAATATTCATAAAGACCCTTTGAGGTAGATACTACAACTTTTTCTGTTTTACATGAAAAGGAAACTGAGGCACAGGGAAATTAATTAACTTATTTTATCATTTATCCTAAAGAGAATTGAGAGCACATAATGTTTTTGAGTGTAGGGTTTAGAGATATGCAGATCTGGCATTATGCCTTGCCCACCTCTAAGCACAGTAACTTGTATTTATCAGAACATTCTTGAAATAGCAGAGAAGCAGAAATTTGAAGAAGTACATAGCTTTTGTAGAAAAAAAGATAAACAAATATGGTAATCATTTAATTTTAGCAAAATTTTAGAGACATTTAGCAAAAATTTTAGAGACTTCTGCATGGCATCAATTATTTGCAAATAATTAGTAGCCTTTCATCCCAACCATTGAAGATCACAAGGAGATTCTACACATTAAAAGTATGACACAAAGATGAATTTGATTTCTCATTCCCTGTGTTTCCTTTCTTTTTCCAACTCCCCAATAAATTTTTGAATAAACTTCTATTTTTTCCTTTACATTCACTTTTTCTATCAGTTTCCACTAAATTTTACTTTTTATCAAAGAGCAAGCATAGAAAATTGAATCGCATGAATATTCCTTATTTCTAAACCTTTATAGGTTAGATTTCATTTGCTGGGTGTATTTTCAAAGATGATTATTGAATTATATGCATGAAAGTGTATTATTGCTTATAATCTGTATGAAAAATAAAATGTTAATACTTGGCTTATCCACTGCAAAATATGTCTGTAGCTATGTTGTATTGGCAATCCAGATGTTATACATTGTCATTCATTTGGAGCTGAATAAAAACTGTCAATGGTTGATGAGTGTGAGACTAATGAGAGAGTGTACATTGTACTGGAACTGGCAAATTATATAATGAGAATATGACTTCTTTCTTGATTTTATATATGTCCTAATTTCAAACATTCAGTCCTTTATAGACTCAAGGCTATTGCTTGGGGACGGAGCCTGCCCATTGCAGAGAGCTTATTTATTTCCCCTCCAAAATGGATTTCATTTTCTTTTGTGCATCATCAGCACATTTTTTTAAAGTGCCATTGGTAAATTTTATAGTGGTGATGTGCACAAGAATTTAATTTAATTTTGAGCTCCCAAGTCAACTAGCAGTTGCTAGTGGGGGTTTATTATTATTATTTCATTTTCAAAAAATGCATTACTCTTTCAAAATAGAAAATATCCAAAACATCAACTTATTGAGGGTAATGGAGTTGGAGAGCAGGGGAAAAGAAAGTAGAAAAGAGCAATTCAAAGTAAATTTGAAATATATATATTTCTGAAGCACAGAGAATATATATAAATGTTTTGGATAGATACTGATAGGAGTGAAATTCCACTATTAGGTCTCCATATTTTGTTAGCAAATCAGATGAAGCTTTTCTCCTTAACTTTTTTCTTTGTTATTTTTACAGAAGGAATTATATATACCCTTCATGCTTTCCAAAAATTAGAGAAATTTATTTTAACCTTGATATCTATGTCCTAATATTATTGTGATTCAAATTCAGCAATACCACTAACAACCAACAGCTAAGAATTCAAATCTTTTCTAAAAAATAAAAAGAAGGAAGAAGCATATTGTATCATAGGATCAAACTACCATTCCTTGAGGAAGACCAAAAATATATCTCTACTCCAAGGTAATAAAATTCCATTATAAACTTTTGTTCTCAAAATGAAGTATAGAAAATATGATTCTTGCCTTGAAACTTGAGACTCAGGAAAACCATAAAGCTTGATTAATCCTGTATTCACATGCTGCTGAGTATGTTATATGAATTAATGGCTGCTGAAGGATCCAGCTGTTTGCAATATTGGTTGCCCAGTTTTTCCCATGTTTGTACAATGCACATGTTCAAAGTTATGACTTGACATTGATGCATTTCCTATACAGGGTGTCTTTTGCTAGACAATAAATAAATGTAAACCAAGGGAAGAAATAAGAATCCCACTTATTTTTAAAATAAAGTATCCACTTTGCATAAAAAGACCTTTAAGTATAGAGAGGTATAGAAAAGAGAACCAAAAGTGAGAAATTTGGGGAATGCAAATTAAAACCACCATGAGATACCACCTTACCCCATTAAGATGGCTATTATTAAAAAAAAATAGATTTGATGTGTTCATGGTGAAAAAGAAATGCTTATACACTATTAGTGGGAGTGCAAATGAGTATAATCTCTATGGAAAACAGTATGGAGATCCTTAAACAACGAAGGGTAGACCTATCATTAAACTGACTAATCCTACTACTGGGTATCTACCAAAAAGGAAAAACACATGATGTTAAAAAGACAGCTATACTTGAATGTTTATTACAGCAAAATTCACAATTGCACAGATGTGTAATCAACCTAAGTGCTCATCAGTTGACAAGCCAATAAAGGAAATGTGGTGTATAGATACCATGGAATACTATATAGCCACTAAAGGAGTGAAATAATATCATTTGCAGTAACTTGGATGGAACTGGAGACCAGTATCTTAAGCAAAATATCTTAGGCATGGAAAAGTAAACACCATTGTTCTCACTAATAAGTGGAAGCTGAATTATGGTCATAAGGTCATAAACAAGGCACTAGAAACTAAGAAGGAGTGAGGGCAGGAGAGAGCTGAGGAATAAAGATGTATCCATTAGGTACAACATACACTATACTGGTAGTAGGCACCCTAAAGGCTCGGATTTCAATATTATACAATTCATCTATGTAAAAATAATACTATGCCCTCTAATATTTTGAAACAAAAAATTATTTTAAAAAGTGAGAAATATTTACAACCACAGAAAGGAAAATAAGATCTATGGTTGAAGGGGAAAATCCCAAAAATAAAAAAAAAAAAAAAAAAAAGAAAGAAAGAAAGTCACCTCATTCTATCTCTCACAGCCCATGACTATGGCAAAAGGGAATTTTAAGGTTGTAAATTACATTGAGGGTATAGATTTCAAATGGAGAAAGTTATCTTGGATTATCCACGTGGACCCCATCTAATTAAATGAATCCTTAAAAGTGGACAGGGAAGACAGAAGGCTCAACAGAGAGATGGGACGTGAGAAGGATGTGGTCCTCTATTGTTTCCATTGATCATGGAGGAGGAGCTCCATGAGCCATAGAATGTGGTGGCTTCTGGATGTTGGGAATAGATCTCAGTTTACAGCCATCAAGAAGACAGGGACCTTGACCCTAAAACCACAGGGACTGAAAAGTGCCTGCAATCAAATTAGCAAGAAATGGATCGTCCTGTGGAGCCTCCAGAAAGGAATATAATCTGCTGACACCTTGATTTTAGTCTAGTAGGTTTCTGACATAAAGAATTATAAAATCTATCGAAGATCAGGTGGTGGTAAGTGGCTGGGTACATCTCTAGTTCTCTATTCTACAATGGAGAAAAGAGTCCCTATTTAATTACTGGTGCTGAAAGAATTGGTCAGCCACATGTAGGAGACTGAGACTAGACACTCTCACCACTTATATAAACTAAATAACTCTTTCTCACCCCTCTTAACACTTACAAAAATTAACTCTCCCTTGATAGATAAAATATTTAAATTTAAGACACAAAGGGATAAAAGTTATAGAAGAAAGTGTGGGAAAAACTCTTAATAATATTAACCTGGGAAAAAATTTTATGAAAAGACCCCTTTAGCAATTGAAATAACTCCAAAAATAAATGAATGGGACATGATCAAGCTAAAAACCTTCTACACAGCTTACGGTGCAACAACTAAAGCACACAAACGACCTTTAGAATGGGAGAAAATATTTGCGTGCTACAAACCTGTAAAGGACTGATAACTAGAATCTACAGAGAAGTCAAATTAATCACCAACAAGAAAGCAGAGAGTCCCATTTTTAAATGGGCCAGAGACATGAACAGAACCCTTATTAAGAAGACAGATGTATGACCAACAAATACCCCCAAAAGCTGCCCATCATCTCTAGTCATCAGAGAAATGCAAATCAAACTACTTTGAGATACCGCCTAACACCAGGGTGAATAGCCTACATTACGAAGTCCCAAAGCTGCAGATGCTGGCGTGGATGTGGAGAGAAGGGAAAACTACTACACTTCTAGTGGGGTTGAAAACTAATACAACCTCTATGGAAGAAGTATGGTGAATCCTCAAAGAGATAAAGTAGATCTTCCATTTGATTCTACAATCCCATTATTAGGTATATAGCCAGAAGAAAGGAAAAAAATCATTTCCCCATAAGGACATTTGCACTAGTCAATGCAGCTCAATTCACAATCATTAAGATGTGGAATCAACTCAAGTGCCCATCAACTCATGAATGCACTAATAAACTATGATATACTATTCAGCCATAAAAAGATGGAAGCTTTATATCCTTTGTATTTAAACTGGATGGAATTGAAGAACACTTTTCTTAGTGAAGTATCACAGGAATGGAAAGGCAAGTATCCAATGTACTCAATACTAACATGAAACCAGTAGATAAACAACTACATTCCCACATGAGAGAAAAACACACTTAATTTCAAGAGCAGGTGTGGGGGAGGAGGGAAATCAGAGAGGGGAGGAGGAAGGAAGATCGGGAAGCTCTTACCTAAAGTGCACAAGGTAAGGGTGTACAACATGCCCCCTGGGTGAAGAGTTCAACCATAACTTAAACTTTACCTAAGAAATGCAAATAATATAAAGTAATCATTTGTGTCCCCATATTAATCTTAAATAAATTTTTAAAAATTCAAGGAATATTAAGATATGAAAAAAACAGAATTATGAAATCTAATATTGCATTGTTTTAAACCATTAAGTTTGTGGGTATTTTTTATTATAGTAACAGGTAATACAGAGAATGACAGATCTTTGGAAGGTGTGGGTGGGAATGAGGGAGAAGATATAAAATAGAAAAATAGAGATCAAAATTATTTTTTGTCAAGCTAAATGCAAACATTCATTATTCTCTAGATCAGCAGTTCTCAATCTGTATGTTGCAACCCACAGGAACTGTATTAAAGGGTCACGGCATTAGGAAGGTTGAGAACCACTGTCTGTATGGATAAACTTTGGGAACAGACCCTGTAATAATACTCATGTTCAATTACTTACCTATGTATTACTTTTCTTTATGCTTAGAATGATGTCTACCTTAAGTTTGTATATCACGTGGAAAGGTTCTCCGTTGGACAAACTTAGAAAAGAGCTGATGGCTTATTAAGTTGTAGCGATTTCTTTTTAACTTATCATGAATTAGCTTGGCCCTATTCCATTAAGAACTGATTGTAGGCCCAAGAAAACACATTGTGTGGAGGGTAAGACAGAATGCATTTACAGTAAAGTTTAGGATTGCCCTCATTGGCTCCTTCATTTCTTGGAAGTCAAACAACATAAAGATAAGCTGTATTATATGAATAAAGGATTTTCATCACATTTTATAAGTAACACAATTGTAACATCTTCCAAAGTCCCTAGTCACTAGCTGTATTTCCCAATGTGAAGCCACAGTGCTAGTCTATCCTGATAAGGAATGGAAGGAGGTAGGAGAGAGGTGAAGGCACCATTAACAGAAAGACAGAGGTTGCCTGGTAACTTAGTCTTTGCCTTAAGAGATCCTCCTCCATCCTCATAACACCTGCCATTTGATAGCATCCAAGATATCTCACATATGACAATAAATTCAGCCTTTACCAGAAATTTTAGCACTCTAATTCAAACTGCAGAAATGATATTGCGTACATTATTTAATTTTTATGCCTATAGCCTTCTCTTAAGAAATCAGCTTTTACAGCAAAATCTGGAAGATGACTTATCCAGTAAAATCCATCTTAACCTGATTGTAAAAAAAAAAAAGAAAAACCATTATAAAAACACAAAGTCAATTTAAGGTATGAAAGTTTTGGTATCCTACCAGATTAATAATAGTTATATTTTATTATTTGACTTTGTTTCATAATTCATATGCATATTACGTCCCTAGAAAATAACTATTTTGTGTTGCTAATGTAACTTTTGCTCAGTGTACTACGTATAATTCCCTTTATAGTGCAAAACATGTATTTGACCATGAACCTTAAGAATTAAAGTTTTATATAGGTTTTGAATAGCAAGTTTAAAAGTCTCAAGACCAAAGATTCTTTTGTAATGATTTAATTTTAGTGAAACTGTCTAGGTGTCATTTTGAAGCAATCTTATTAGACAGTGTATATAAACTCGTTATCAAAATCCCGTGAGCTGCAACAGGCATAAAGCATCCTTGCTAGCATATAAAATTTTTTTTAATTGGATATGTATTAAAAATAATAATCAGTTACGTTTTGGAATAAGTAATTTTCTTGACCTGATGGTATTTTTAAACACTTTGCTAGAACCAGTGACATACAGCTTGTCTTTGTGTAATCCAAATAATACAAATGAAAATAGCTGACATTACACTTTTTTAAATGTATAAGATTGTTCAGCATGAAGTTTATGTTCATAAGTTTATATAAAGATGAATAAATTTTAGAAAAACTTATAAAGGTCAATATGGTACTGAGATACAAAAGTCAAATCAATGCGCAGATACTAATGCCATCAACAAATACATTGTTCATAATAATACTATGTAAAAAGTCAAAATGTTGCCTTCCTAATTAAATATTTTTTATTTTTAAACTTATAGTCAATACTGTACTGGCATGATCTCTATAAGTAGCTTCACAGAAAAGGAAAATAACAAATTTTTTTTTGTGTGTAAATTCTAGATAGTCTTAAAAACACATTTGTCCAACAGTATATGATTTTTACTGAGTTTTAGAATTTCACAAAATATGTAATGCTAATTATTCATGTAGGCAAATTTAATATATTAGTACAAAGTGTAAAATTAAGCAAGGAAAAATGTATAAGGTCATTTACAAGGTGCTAGGAGCAAATAAGGTAAAAATTCAGATATGATGTCTGCTAACTTCGAGGTACTTGTTTAGTTTTGTAGAAGGAAGATTAATTAATGTGTGAAAAAAGAAATCACAGTAAAACATAAATATAAAGTACATGAGATAGAGAGTATCCTATTTTGGTTTGGGACAGAATCATTTAAGATAAGACTCACTTAATAAAAGCTTTTGTTTAAAAATATTTAGACAATTGATTCAAAGTCTCATTTAAAGACCGTATGCTCTGTGTTAAGATGTGTAAATTTCCTGCCCAAAACCTGCCTCTCTAACATGATTACAATGACTGACAACTGGTCTCTAAGGATTTTTCTCATTTCATTTTTACTTACCTGACTTAGGATTCTACATGCTTATGAAAATGCATTTAAATTAATATCAATTATAGAGAAAATAGATGCTATTATGTTTATCATAATATTCATTCATACATACCATATAAATTATATCCAATTTATAAAAGATATATTACTACACTTAGCTAAACTTTATTCCAATTTCATTAGGCTTTTTATTCCTAATGTCCTCTATCTGTTTCAGAATCCCCTGTAAGATCCCACATTTATATTTACTAATGTATCCTTAGGTTCCTCTTGACTTTGACAGTTTTTCAGACTTGCTTTGTTTTTGATAAGTTTGACAGTTTTGAAGATGGTTGGTAGATATTTTGTAGAATGTTACTCGATTTGGATTTGTCCTTTTTTATGATATGACTGGGATTATGGATTTTAGGGAGGAAGGCTATCATGCTGAATTGCTATTTTGATCACATTATACATTTCAAGGTTATGTAGCATCATTGGTAATGTCAGCCACGATCACTGGGCCAAGGTAGTAGTTTCCAGGTTCTTCACAGTAAGGTTTGTTTGTTTGTTTGCTTGTTTTTCCCCCTACATTCTTTCTATAATCTATTTTTAGAACCAATTAATAGCTTCTAATAATCCATCATCAACAGGTGGGTAGTTAAGTTCCATCTCCTTGAGAGAGAGGTTTCTACATAAATTTGAACTTTACCAGGACTATTCTCTTGTGTATTTAGGAGTTATTTGATATGTATACTCATACAAATGTGTATATATATGTATAAATAGAAATGTCCATGTGATAATTTACATAAATTTGAATATAGAAATCATAAATATTTCTATATAGCTTTTGTTATTTTATAATTAATATACATCACATATGAAACTAATTTTCTTTACGAAAAGAAACTAAAATGTATCAACAAACAGATGTTATTAACTCATTTCATGGTACTTATTAGGCTTTCTTTTGAAATTTTAGATGTGTGATGAATTGATTGCATCTACTAGCTCCAATTTTAGTTTCTCTTTATCTTCAACCATTGCCATGTAACATTCTTGTGGCTTCTTACTTTGATGCTGCTGCCTTGAATTGGGTAGTGAGATGTTCTTGACATGTTTGACAGGAAGAGACTTGGAAATCCATTTGGCTATTTCTACCTGTGCTTTTGATCTTCTGTCATAGCCTCATAGCCATAGTTACATGCCTTGGCAAGTCTTCTAGAGTCTAAAAAGTATGCCTGGGCTCTCCTCCAGAGTCTCTTAGAGCCTTCTTGAGTGAAGGAAAGCCAAACTGTCTTCATCATGGAAACTGAACCTACTATAGGTTAGCTGCCAGACTGGTGATGTCCAGATATAGAAGTGAGCCCCACTGAGATTGTTTGAATAGAGCCCAGGTCAGCTGAACCTCACAAATATTTGCATGAAGTAAATTATTTGTTGTTATAGACCATTGATTTTTTTTGTTAATTTCTTTTTTTATTGAATAGCATTATTATTGGCAAGATAACTATAATAATATAAGACTTTAGCATATACTAACAAGGAGAAGACAGTTTTGAATTTTATTACTATTTCTGGGGGGTGGGGTGGGTGGGCATACATGTATATGACATTTCAAATATATTAAGACATGACTATTAATTGAATAGCATATATCTTTGTTTTTATTTTTCTCCTTGCTTATTTTTATTTCTTTTTATTTTTTTGCTTTATTTTATTTTTTATTTTGGTGAGACAGAGTTCCACCCTATCCACCCTATGCCCTAAGCAGAGTGCAATGGTGCCATAGCTTACTGCAACCTCAGATTCTGGCTGTGGGCATCCTGCTGTCTCAGCCTCTGAAAACTGCTGGGATTACAGGCACTTGCCAAGGCACCTGGCTGGGTTTTTCCATTTTTGCTATGAGTCAGGGTCTCACTCTTGCTCAGGTAAGTCTTGAACTCCTGAGCTCAAGCAATTCTCCCTCCTCAGTCTCCCACAGTGCTGGGATTATAGGCGTGAGCCACTGTGCCCAGCAAGTAGCATATTTCAAGTGAAAAATGACCTATAAATGTTAGTTTAATTTCCCGCCAATGGGAAAACCACTCATGTGATAGTCTCCTCAGGTGGTCAGCCAGATGTTGGTGTTCAAAATTCACTATCCCTATCACTATCAAGACTTTCAACAAGCCAAGGTTTTGTTTCTTGACAATTATACTTCTTGGTTCCATTTCTTCCTGTCAAAAGACATGGAATAAAGACTATGCTTTCCTTTATGGTGATATTACAGTAACTCTCAAGTTCTCCTTTTCCACTATAAATATTATCATGGTCTTAGGCTGAACCTTGCCTCTTATTATAGCTTCCTTCTGTGTTGGATCTTGGCTGCCTGAACTCCTTTCAAATGTACTTTGGCAAGAGTTTTCCCCATTATCTATACTTACCCAACCATTCCCACTGCAACCAACTTGGATCTTTAGATATTTTCTGTTTATTTTTATTTGGAAAGTGTGTCATAGACGCTCCTTAAAATCAGTAACAGCATTATACTACTACATTTTATATTTTTTTCAAAATTAATTTCTGAATTTTAGGAGATATGCCTATACCTTTTGTGATATTTTCTGTTTATTTTTCTTTGGAATGGGTGTCATAGACTCTCCTTAAAATCAATAATAGCATTATACTACTACATTTTATATTTTTTTCAAAATTAATTTCTGAATTTTAGGAGATATGCCTATACCTTTTGTCTTCTTCCTCTGCTATTGGCCTTCTAAACATGAAAGTCATGGTCATTTTGTCTATGATATCATCTTAGTTTCATTTTAGGAAAACTTTTTTCAAAAAAAATATTTTTCCCTATACACTAGAATAACAAATACCGTATTCTCATTTATTCCAGTGTCATACTAACATAGCTCTTACTCTAAGCCATCTCTTTGGTGCTGTGTCAAATAATGTTTATATTTTTGGCAAGGAAAGAAGAGTAGGTAGCAAACCACGCAAGCTGGCAATTTTTCAATACTCCTATCTTTCTCTAGTAGTGTTACTGCTGTATACTCAAGTCTGGAAAGGCTAGATTTTACAATGTTTTCCAAAAGACTGACATCATAAAAAGAACCACCTATCTTATTATTTATTTCTGGTCTTTATTTTTAAAAAAGGCTTTAAAAACGCATAACACAAAAAAATTTGCAAAAGTAAACTTGATTTTCAGAAAAAGGTTTTATTAGTAGAGCATGTGGCATAAAGTGTATTACTGTATAAAAATTCTGGAAAGTAATAGAAGAAGAAGCAGATAACTCTCTTAAAGAGGCTAGATGCAGGTGATTTAGTCTTTGAGTTGAATGTGAAAGGATAATCTTGGAGAATCATTGACAATATCGTAGTCCTGGGACAAGGATGTAGATGGAGGTATACACATCATATCTGTAAATATTTAAAGTCTGTTAGTCAAGCAATGAAACTTATATGAAATATATATTCTAATCTATTTTCATAAATTTACCTTAACAATGTCCTGGCTCACATTTATAGTTCTTAGACAGGGCATTTTTATTTGAATTAGGGAAATGTTGGGCTGACCAGGGCTCTCTGGCCTGCAGAGTTCTGTTTCTCTTCCCAGCCCAGCCCTTTCTCTGCACTGTGTGGCCTTCCATACACAGTAGATGCTCAACCTTTCCTTAATAACCACCCACAGCCCTAGGAAACAGCCAAATCACAAGAACTTTCAGGTCTAGAAACAGGATCAAGAAAACCCTGAAAATAGCGGGTCAATTTGGCGGTGGAATTTGCGGATCTGGATATGTGGAGAATAGTCAAGGAATGTGGTTCAAGCTGCAGGTTTGTCCCTCGGTAGAGATGTGGCTAGGGCAAGGCCTGAGTATGGCTTTTATAGCACATGACACCTTTTTCTCTATTTCTTCCCACTCCCACCACCACAACGCTTCATAAGTTGTGCTAGGTACAAGGCTGGTGGTATGATTTAAATGTGTCTCCCAAATCCCCCAAATGCCATGGGTTGGAAACAAAATACCAGAATTTATACGGTGATTGACCATGTGCCTCTGGGAGGTAATTAGGATTAGAAGAGGCCATTATAATGGGACTCTCATGATTGCATTAGTGGCATTGTAAAGAGAGGAAGAAGACACTCCTGGGCTACCTCTGTGTCACCATGTGATGCTTCATGATACAACAAGACAGCTTTACTAAAATCTAGCACCATGGTCATAGACTTCTCAGTCTCCAGAACCACGAGCTGAATAAACTCCTATCCCAGTGTGTTATATTCAGTTACAGCAATAGAAAATGGACTAAGACAGATGGAGAGATGTGATAGTATCTATGGTCTAGGAGTAAAGAAACCAGAGGTAGTTTTTCCTCACATCACAATGGCTACCCTTGTCATGCCCATTTTTACAAGAGATGCTATAAATTGCCCTTGAATTGTCCAGCAAACATCAAGCCTATCTGTAATCAGAGATTTAATCACTTTGAAGTATCCTGAAAGAAAGAATAGAGTCATTGATAAATAGAAGATTATGGTTAGAGTGGGATGGAAAGTAAAACCTAGGAGAATGTGGATTTTAGTTGCAAAGACAGTCATTAAAATTATGCTTATTCACATGCATTAAACACTCTCAAATACAAACATAGTGCCAAGGTATCATTTTCATTATTTAGTTATGATATGTAATTCTGGAAATAATCATATGAGACAGGTCAAATCTTAGTCTACGCAATTTTTATTTTTGTATTAGCAAGGAAAAAATGAGAGCATTATAAATCTGGGAACGACTATACATAGGATTTAATTCAGGGATCTTCAGCTCCTGGGGCCTAGGATACTTTGGAATTTATATAAAACCACATGTAGGTGGATATATGTGGTCAGACAATTAAATTTACAAACTCAACCTTGAAAAAGTGCTACATATTGCTGAATATCACCACACTCACCAGATGGTTGAAGGGAGGACTTTGAAGGTGACCATAGTGATATTCAGCAATGAGGTGTGTAGTACTTCTTCTAGGATGAGTTTGCAAACTTAATTGTCACACCCCATATGCACTGTTTCCTACCAAACTCTCCAAAACACCTATACTCCCAAAAGGATAAGGCATATTGATGTCTTTGTTGCAACGATGAAGACAGTAAGACCCAGATGAACAAGGGACTTGCCCAGGGTGACATATTGTTATCTGCAGCCATGGTGCCTTCAGTTGCACCATAGCTATTGTCTACTTTTCCCTACTTGGAATCAACATCTACATCACGTCAGTTGTATCTTCTTCATCATAGTGTGTACCCCATTCTGCACCACCATCCAATTATCTGGGGCCTTTTGTTTTTACACCTTTAAAACTAGGTGTTATCATATTGGTCACACTGATAAAAATTTTATCATCTAGACTCTTCTCTGAGCATAGAGTCTCAGACAACTTCATGATCAGCAAAGGAAACAATTTTTATGAACCATGTCATTTGTTATTACCCTGTGTGTTGTATAAGAACACTTTATGAGCATGTCAGCATCCATCTTGACCTAACAAATGATTTTAGTAAGCGGAGTACAAAGTGCATTTTCAGCACTCACAATCTTATTTAGAAAATAGCACTTTAAAATTAGGCATTCAAAGAGCATTTAATGTTATTTTTTTCTGTTTTATATAATGCTAAAATTCAGTTACAAATTATTTTTAATTTTTTTAAATGAAAATGTTATGTTTTAGATTCTATTCATTTATAGAGGATATATATACACAAATACATTAACATATATATGCATGTTTCACCACATATTAATTTCTAAATTGAATATATATGCATTTTTTTATCTACATACATACATACATATACATACATATATATATATATTTTCCCTATATATTTTGAGAGAGAGAAAGAGAATGAATTTGCCCACAGATGCTACCTGAAAAACTAGCAGGATGAGCCTCACCAAAATAAGAGCTTGTTAATAAATCTCAAAATGTTTACATAGTTCATGATTAAGAATGAAAGCTTTGCACTCAGAGCTAATCTCAGATCACGGTCCATTGCTTAATAGCTGAATTGGTTTTAGTCGTTTCAAATAATCTCCCTTAGTCTCAGCTTCTTCAAATGTAAAATTCAGCGACTACTTCATGAGGTTGTTGAGAGTATTAAACAAAAAAGTCTTTGTAAAGCAAGTAGCACAATATCGGACATTACAAACATTTTGGCCAAATTACTTATTATGGTGAATTAGCATTATTATTACTAATTTTTTTTCACCCTTGGGAGAGGATGCTGGTTTTTCTAACACCACGGGACCTCTACTTCCTGAGTCCTTTGTGAAACTTTTGGGAATACACATTGGCCAATTTTTAGTGCCAGGAATACTCACAATCTTTTGACATATTCCAGTCTCAAAATGAAGTCAAGGGTTTTTGTTTCGTTTTGTTTCATTTTTTGATTTTTTTTTTTCTGATCTGAAACAGCAAAATGATTTCGCCCTAGAATAAACACTGATTGTCAGGGACTTACTGGGCCACGTGTGAAGGACTGAGCTGAGTAGGAGCTTTTCACCATCCATTCCTTCTAGGATCCTCTATTTGAAAAAAAAAAAAAAAAAAATCTCTGGCAGCTGAGTAGCTGCTGGTGTTGTTCCGTTTTTCTGGAATGAAACTGTCTCTGTTAACCTTCTCATATTTTGAATTGCTATCTTTTTTCCTTACACAATTTCTTAGGCCCAGATGAGTTCCTATAAGTCCATCTACAAGAAGTCCCTACATTTCTAGTTGGTCTTGAAAGGGTTTTGAACTCATTAGCATTCTCCCTGTCTGGGATTCCAGATTTGCTTTTACAAAATATCGAAAAAGAGTAACTGCTGTACTTTACCAGCCAAGTGCAAAAAATGTGTGAAATAGATGAAATTTGCTTTGGGGAACTTTTAAAATCCTTGCTCATGTTTTATTCCTGTCTGTTGGAATCTCGTGCCTTCACTCTCACTGACTATATTATCAGCTAGATGTTTAATGATTTACACCATGCTGCTGTGTGTCAGTTCCCATTTTAATAGTACTTAATATCCCAAAGTAATGCATCCCTGATGGTGACACAAGAAAAATAGGAGGCAGCGGCTAATGGGAATAAACTCTTCCTAATTCATCTGAAATTACATGGTGTAGGAAATGAACATGTCCAACTAATCATGCTCTCAGTTCTTCCATGCTTGATATTAGCTATTTTATTACAACCACCTAGATCTGGTACTGCATAATGGCTGATTACTTAATGCCTCCTGGACTTTGTTTCATTATCTGTAAAACAGGCATAACCTTTTTCCTAGAAATACTATTGTAAAGATTTAATCAGGAATATGTACAGTTGCCCCTTGCTATTTTCAGGAAAGTGGTTCCAGGACCCATATGGATTCTAAAATTAGCAGATGCTCAAGTCCCTTATATAAAATAATGAAATATTTGCATATAACCTATACAAATTCTCCCATTTACTTTAAGTCATCTCTAGAGTACTTGTAATATCTGATACAATGTAAATGCTATACAAATAGGTAAGTAGTTTTTATACGGTTTTAATTCATTTTATTTTATTGTTACATTGTTATTTTTCTTATTCCCCCCTCACAATATTTTCAATCTATGATTGGTTGAGTGAGGATGTAGAACGTGTGGGTATGGAGGGTGGATTGTATATGACATATCACAGTGTCCGAAATAATAAATCAAGTTCTCAAAATGGAGCTATAAGGCAACATAACATAACCATCTTGTTTTAAAAATGAGAAAATGATGGCTCAAAGTTTTGGTGATTTGCCTAACTTAAGAATGAGTCATTTGAAAAATGGATCAGAACCTAGATATTCTCATCTTCAGGGCAAAAATAATTCATCAAAAATAAATATTGCCAAATATTTGTTAGAAAGACATTTCTTGGGTACTCTAATTATATTTATATCTAATTCTTACAGCTCACAAAAATAAATATAGGGAATATGATTCACAGGAATTAATTAGAAAAACATTTTTTAAATGCTAGATTGGTATGAGGTTCACCTGGAAAAGTTTTTATAACACCAAATCAAGTTTTCTTTTGTTCTCTAGGCCTATACATTTGTTTTACATTTGGCATTTTTTGTGTCTTGTTAGGCACATGTTCCAAATTATCAATAAGTGTGAATTTTCCCCTCTTTTCTCTCTCACATTGTTTTTTGCTCCCCTTCCTGGTACTTATTTTGTGCCCCTGCTCTAGTCATAATTGTATTATTTATTTATTTTTTTAATGAAGATTTTATTCTTAAGACTTACGATATTCATCTTTCTGATGACTAACAATCTATTTACAGTTTCCCTTTGAGATGAGTACATTTAAAAAAATTTGCACAGTCCTGAACATACAGAAGTATATCAAAATTATTGTATATGATAAATCAGAAATATTTAATGATGTATTGTTACTTAGACATCTTGCCTTATAATCACATTCAACACATTTCAGTCTTGTTAGGTTTTTGCCATGTTTGGTGAGATTGATTCAACATCTATTTTTTCAGTTTTATTGTTATCACTATTTTAACTTCTGTAGACATGTATAATGTTATTTTATAATAAGAAGCATATTTAAAGTCAGATTTTCTACTCTCTAGTCACACTTTGTTCATGATCGTTGTTGTTGTTGATGGCAATTTGCCTTCTGTATTCATCTTGGACCCATGTGCAACTTTCTAAATCTGCTTCCTGAACTCTTTAGTTTTATCTTTATCTTTATATCTTTATATATCTTTATATATATCTTTATATATCTTTTTTCTTTATAGTTTGAAATTTTCCTGAAGTTGTCTCCTAGATATTTACTTTAGCTATTCTACGGTTTTCCTTTAGTTATTTTTTAGTGATCAAGTTCCAATAAAAATATCTTCTGCTTAGCCAATTTTGTTTCACTTTCTTTTTAATAGTATCCTGGGTTTGTTTTAGAGCGATGCATTATATTTCTGAATCTTTAACACAAAATTTTGTATCTTAAATGGGTTTAAAAATACTTTTCCATTTCTAAATGATACACATTTTTGTAAATATGAAACTGGAACAATAGCTTAGAACTTTGTAAGTCGAATGAATGAAGTGATTAATATTGGTTAGGGGGCTTGGATAGTAAGCTGTGGACTAGTTATGGAGGAGAATGGAAGATGTAATAGAAAAAGAACAGAGGAAAGGATTGATGAGAAGCAAAAGGTCTTGCCATGAATTTATGAATGTGTTTTGCAAATACTATCCACCCTTGCCTCAATATTAATGGGAAATGGAATTTTCTATAACCATCTTCATATCTGATAGTTTGAGAAGTGCCATGAAGTTATCAAGATATGGTTATATATTATTTTCCAAACATTTCCAAAACTGATGATTAGTTTGATAGCGTCTCTCTTGCCAGGAGAAGTAAATTTCAGGAAACAAACAGAATGCATTTTATTTATGAACTCATATGTATACATTTTTACATTTATTTTGTTTTGCCAATTTAAACTTCCAACTGTGGCTTTCTAAGTTACATGAATTTCAGTGTAGTATCTTCCTACCTGACATTTTTTTATTGTACCATTTCTAGTGTTAACTGAATAATTCTGTGCATTTTTGGTGAGCCCTTATAAGTGCTCTCAAAAGAGAGAGAGAGAGAGAGAGAGAGAGAGAGATCACTAGGGCATTATGTATTGTTAAAATAATGCTGTGCAGTGGGACTCCAAATCTCAAGGGCCTGAAGCAACTAACATTTGCTTGGCTCACACATCTGAAAGTTGGCGATTTAGGTTACGCTTCATTGGTAAGTTCTCTTCCCTCTGTGTGGATCATGGGGTAGATGGTAGTTGGCAGCCAGGGCAGAGGACAGGGCTTCCTGCCTTTTAAAACTCAGTTGACTAGCATGGGCATGATGTCACAGCAGTGACAGAATAAACTCACCATGCCCAACTGTACAACCTCTACTTAGGGACGTGTACAAACAGTCCATTCGCCAAAGCAAGCCACGTGGCTAAACTCACAATTAAAGGACAAGTGAATATATAACCTTCCATGAGAGGAACTGCAAAGCCAAGGTGCAAAATGGGAATTCAGGCAGGACCCTCCTGTCCCCTACACATGACACAAACTTATCATTGATTAGTTGTATATGCACAAGTTGCAATTTTTAACTAAATATTTTGACTTTCTTTTTCTAGGTAGGAATATCTTTTGTATGATAATTTAGCATCTGTGTCTCAAAAGACCGAATTAGATCTCTCTTCCTGAATGTCTGTGAGGGCTTTTTGGTGTGTGTATGAGTGTGTGCTTTTAGCATCTGTTTTAACTTAAGCATCTATGGCAGGCTGTAGGGGGAACACCAGGGATATTTTCATGAAGGCATTTAGTATAGGAGTGTCAAGGACTGGAGCACAGCATGAGATCTGCTTCAGTGATTGGGAGATTGGTGATTCTCTAAACATTTTGCCAAACTTTGTGTCAGATTCTTTTTTCTTGTTTAAAGTCCTATATATTGTATTTGGGAAAAAACGGCAAAGGCTTATATTATCTTTCTCTGGGGAAAATGCTCTTAATGAATTAATCTTGTCCTTTTGCAATTTGTTTAATTTTCCATGGCAAATGACTACAAATGACTAAGTCTACAATGCAGGATTTCTAAAGTTCTCCTTGCACAATAACTGTAGTCATTATGAAAGTTATGAAATGTATATGCTCTTTTTTTTTCCTTTCCAAAAATGATACCTGCAGGCAACTGTCAGGAAAGATTGTCATACCTCATTCTGGCTGTTCTTCCCATCCCAACTCTGTACCCCTAGAAAGAGTATCCTACCTGTGATTGGTCAGATTCACACATCACAGGGGAGTCATATTTGTGAACATGGTTTTTCCTGTGCCAATGATGACTTACGGTGGTTTTGGAATCTCACAGGTAGCATAGGTACTCTAGACCTCTAGATAACCTGTTCTCATTGTATTTACTGAATTTTTAAGCTGGATTTTTCTCGCCCTGCCTATTGTCCCATCTGATTGGTCTCATTTAATTAGTAAAATCTGACAGCAGAATAAAAATTAAGGTCAAAATGGATGAGAAATGCTATTCATCCATTGTGATTTCCATAGCTAAGGACTAAATTTAGTCTGGACAACTTGAGGTGTCTGGCATGTAGAAATCTATCAGATCTCTTCTTCACTGACCTATACATGAACATTAATGGGCATTCACGTAGGTCACAATTTTTAGTTCCATGACCTAGTAAATCAAGCATCATTGATAAATATGGGATAAATTAAATAATAATATACTTACTGAAGCTTATTAAAATTAGTATTTTTGAATCATCAATACATTTTATAACTGAAATTATGGTAAAATGAAATATCCAAAGAATATTTTCCATGATTGTATTAAGTCAAAGTTTTTCAAATCATTGAGAATAAATTTGTTAAAGTCACTGATGATCAATGGTCTCACCACTGTTAGTTTTGCTAAGAATGATAAAATTTTGAAAGAAACATTGCAGGACACAACCTTTGATGTGAGACATCTCTCAATAATTCAGAAATAGTTTACTATCAATATAATTCTGAGTTCCTTACATTAGATTTCCTTTCTTCCTGTTCAACATTACTTCCATTGAAGGTGGTTTCAGTTTCTACAGTGAATATTCACTTAAGTGTTGGTAGCTTTAATTTTTTTTTCCCTTTATAGGAAAGTAAATATTTTTAGTTTCGTGTTCTTATACTTCCAGCTAGACTGTGGGGCTTGCATATCTCATGGAAGAGAACTTAATCCCAAATAAATTTAAAATGTAGTTAGAATTATAAATTGAAATTTGTAGGTATATTTAGATTTCAATATATACAATGTCATATTCTTCAATTTACCTTTTATTTTAATTTTAATCAAATTTGTCTATGCATGTACTTTAAAGTGTCAAAAGGTTCCATTAGGGGTGGCGCCTGTGACTTAAAGGAGTAGGGTGCCGGCCCCATATGCAGGTTCAAACCCAGCCCCTGCCAAAAAATGCAAAAAAAAAAAAAAGATTCCATTAGGTTTGCTACAAACAGCATTTTCCTGTGTTATTTTCCAACCCATTTCCCGTTGCACAGATGCAACCACTTCTAACTATATTAACTGATTCTTTTAAGAACTCTCCATATCTCTAAATAGCATGCTTATACTGCTATTTCTTGATTTTATTTTTTATTAATAGCCTTTATCTATTGGCTTCCTACTATGGAAAATGAGAATTTGTCTTTCTTTCACTTTCCAGCTCCTATCCACACGTGCACACTTTTGAGCTCTCATCCTTTTGAAATGGTATACCATCATTTTGATTAAATGAATATTCATGTTTTTTATGTTATGACTAAATGAAAGCATTCAGAGCTTGGTTACGCAATATGCAAGAATTGCTTTATCTTTCCTTCCAACATTTTATTTTTTCTCATATTAGTCTTAATCCATTTTCTTTTCTTTTTTTTTTTTTTTTGGCCAGGGCTGGGTTTGAACCTGCCACCTCCGGCATATGGGGCCAGCGCCCTACTCCTTTGAGCCACAGGTGTTCTTTTTGTACCTAATAATAATCAATGCCTTCTAGTTGTATCATGTACCCTTTAATATTTGCAGAAATTTCATATGGTTTATCAATTTTACCTTCTTCAAGAAATTTCTTTCAGAGCATGCTGACCAAATCCCACTGACTAAAAGAGTTTAGGGAACTACCTTCTAACCCCTAATTTTTTGAGGGCTTTTCCAATGGAAGCTCTTGAAAGCTTGCTTGTTGTGAGATTCCTGCAGTTGAGAAACTGTGGACCGGTGCTTGCACCTTAGAGAGTAAAAGCAGATTGTTCTAGATGACTGCCCTCTTAGCAACAACAGGGCAAGGAGCGCATGTTCCATGTTGAACATACCTGGACCTTGCAAGAGAAAGGAATCTTTAAGTGTCTGTTTCCCCAAAGGTCTATTGTAATCCAAGGCCTCAATATTATGGTTTATGCAACATGGACATAAACTTCGTATGCAAATTACTATGTTAAACTATTTGAAATTGCACACGAATTTTATGTTCACCCTGTATATTGTGTCTGATAAGTTCCTGGGGAGGGTGTGTATATTTGTTTTATTTTAATTTTAACTGATTGTTAAAAAGTAGCAGGTCTGTCTGAAGCAGAAGTAGCATTTCTAGAGATAATAATTTATGTTCCTCCGGGTACTGCTGGGCGGTACTACAAGTGGCAGCTCATCCACAATCCGTAGGAAAAAAGTTTACCTTCCTCAGGACAATTTGGATCTTAGGTAGCCTACAGAGAAATTAGCTGAGCCCTTTGCTCTACCCTCCCTCATCTCTGTATTTCCACTCTACACAACCTGGAGAAGATTGGAGACAGTCACAAACTATGTGAGGGTGGACTGTACAAGCACACTTAAATGTACACTTGAGTTACATTTTATTTCAAAAAGTAATTTTAAAACGTTCTCATTGGGATGAATTCTTTTTCTTACCACTGGACGCAACTTTGGCAGGACCACAGGGCTGTGTCTCTCACTTTCCCCTAAGGCCTCTTTCTTCAAGATTTTTTGAATATTGTATTACTCAAGTTGATTCTGAGTTTTTTTTTTTTTGTTTTTTTTTTGAGACAGAGTCTCACTATGTCACCCTCAGTAAAAGTGCTATAGCATCACAGCTCACAACAACCTCAAACTCTTGTGCTCAAGCAATTCTCTTGCCTCAGCCTCCCAAGTAGCTGGGACTACAAACACTCACCACAACGCCAGGCTATTTATTTTGTTGTAGTTGTCATTGTTTGACAGGCCTGGGCTGGGTTTGAACCCACCAGCTCTGGTGTATGTCATTGGTGCCCTAGCCACTGAGCTACAGGCACCGAGTCTGATTCAGATTTTTTTAATTTTTGCTTTCCTAAATTCCATGACAGTTTGGCTCTATATTTTGAGTGAGTAGCTCACATTTATCTTCTGACTCTTCAATTTATTGTTGAATTTCTGCTTGATCATTAAATTCTAAAACCTTTTTTTTTTAAATAACAATGCACTTTGACCTGGTCAATTTTTATTTAAAAAAAGCAAAACAACACAACACAAAACATCTTTGGAAAGTCCTGCTTGGAGAGTCTGTGTTTTAGATGACTATAACATATAATTCTCTTATTTTTATGTTTGTATTGGCCTTAAAAAATGATAATATTCTTCCAGTAGAAAATGCAAATTGAGTGTTCAGGAGTCAGGGTGCAATGCATCTTCAGTTTACTCTGAAATGGTTTGGGGAAAATAATTCTTATTCTATTCTTACAACTTTTCAGTAAAATTTGGATTTTTTAAAGTAAATATTCAAAAAATATATGTATCTCAGCAAATAATAGGTCATAAGAAACTGGGATCGGATGTAAAAATGTGTTTTTTTGTGAGTTTTTGCCTTAATTACTATAGAATGGAGAAAGAAAGAAAGAGAGACAGAGACAGAGTGCATGGCAGAGAGAGAGGAAAAAGATAGTAGAGCTTTGTAGACATTGCAGTTTCTTTGTATGTTATTATTTCATGGTGCATAAAGAATGTAAATGAGGTCGGAGTAGGTACCAACTCCGATCACAGTGACTTGGTGATGAAAGTTGGAGTTAGTCATAATAATTTGGGTCAGGCCTCAGATTCTCTGAAATGTATGGGAGACTACAGCCTTTACTAGTTCCTAGTAAAGAGTAGCTACTAATAATTGTTGAATAAATGAGTATTATATAAAATGAATAAATGAAAGGCTAGTATGTATAAAGTCTTGTTGCCCCTTCAAGATATCACATAATAGTAGATGTTGCTATTATTATTCATAAGATAATATCAATATATCAAAATTATTAATAAATACACTGTATAATGAGGTGCTTGACTGGATTTAAAAATCCAATTAACACATTAAGATGTTACAGCCATGATTATTTCAAATAATTAAGGAAGAAAGCAAGAAGTGGCACAACTGTGATATTTCATGTGGCAATAACGTTAATTCCTTTTACAATTTTTCCTATTATTGAATCTGTGATCATGGCTGCCATATGAAATACACTTGGTAGATATTTAATGGATGGATGAAGAATTGCAATCAAAAGGGGTGTCTGTGTCAGTGTGAGCACACGTGTACAGTATTTACCTGCTGAGGAAGAGACAAAGCCTGAGCTTGAGCAAAAATGTGACCTGAAACCATTTCTACAACTAGGAGACTTCTATTAGATCATGTTAAGTGTGTTTTATGGCCATTAAGCACCCAGAAACCCACCTCATCCATATTCTTTATATTAATTGAAGACCAAAGAGAATTTGAATCATTTTCTAGGATTTGAATAATTCCAAACAAATGGAGACTGATAACAAAGTGCTCAGATTTTCCTTTATTTGGAATATTTATTCCGGATATTACTGATACCCAAAAGTTTGCAGATCTCAGGCAATGGTGTTGCTAATATTCTCCTTACTGTTCATTGTACGATACTCAGAAGCTATGGACTTGATACCGTAGAGCTCTGGTAGCACTAAAAAGTGTGAGACAAGATTCCATTCACAACTTTGTATGTCCTGTTGAGTGTGCAGCCTGGACTGGACACTGTACAGACACAGCACTCAATGGCAGAGATAAGTCTGAAGTTGATCTCAAATGGTACTAAGTCACTTACCATCATTTTTGTTCTTTTTAATTCTTATTCATTTGTTTATTTGTATTCTCTTTCTAAAATATCTCCAGGGCTAGAGAGACCTGAGCAATTAGGTTAATAAACAACTATTTCATTTTCCATTATTTCATCTGAATCTAATTAGTTGGAATATTCTTACTAAACAATTTACACTGACAATTGTCTTTACTCTTTTCACATGGAGAGATTATGTAAAAATGTTTCTGAAATGACCTAGTTACAGCTCAATGCTTATAGTATTAAGAACAGAATTATTTAGCCAGATTGTTTTAGAACTAGAACTAGGGTGAATTATAGGTTTGAGAAATGCCCATTTACAAACATTCTTCCTGGTACCTTGTGACATAACTTCATTAAAGGTATTTTGGTTTTAGTATAAAATATTCATTCAGATAAAATTATATATAAGACTCTTAAATGTCCCATAGTTTGTATGAAAATCAGCAGATCTCAAACACACTGCTTTATAGTTGCTTTTGATTTTCCCCAAATATATGAACATGAAAAATATAGATCCAAAATCTTGTATTGTAACAGATACAAGTCCAGCTACTATGAGTTATTTTCTCCTCTGATTATACTTTTTGGTATATAATTTGTTCCTACATTTTATCATGCCTTTTCTTTGATTATCAGGTCTCTTTTAAATTCATATTGATGTTAAATGAATAAATAAGAAGCTATGTAAAATTTCTTTCTTTTCCTTAAGAAAAGTGATGCTTACAAATAAATAAGTTAAATAAAGAAAAACCCTGTATTTTGCTGTGACATTATTTCAAAATGACATAGTTACTTATAGTTTTTATAAGTTAAAATTTGGGGGGTTGTTCCTACATTTAATCACAGAATCTAGTATGAGGTCTTCTTGCTTAAAAAATACCATTTTTCTTGGCTCCCAGAGAGTCAAACACAATCATCTCGTAAATGGAGGAAACACTTGTTGTCTGTTCATTCAGAAAGTCTGAGTGGGAGGGAGAGACTAATGCTCGATTTTACACTATCTCTCTGAGTGTAATTTCACAAGCCATCAACACTTTGAATAGGGATATTAATTTAAATGTCAGTCTTATTCTGAAAAATTGATTGAAGTATTGATAAATATTTTTTGTTGCCTCAGGATAAAGACTGGTGAAAGATGTATCCCTTTTGTCAATTGAAAGAAGAATATCTTGGGAAAGATAGAATTTTCTTATAAAATTTACAAACAATTTCAATTATTTTCCTAATTATCCTTGAGGAATTAGCAAGCCAAATTTGCCTTTGCTGCGTTGTTAGAGAACTATTTAATTAAATCAGGGAAGAATTAAAATATGTACAAAATGTGGAATGAGATGCATGTAACTAAGGTTAACTGTGGAGAGGTACAGAACTAAGATTAGGATCCATGATGTTAAAATACAGAAGGTCACGTTCTTCCTTGGGTACAATGTCCAAGACAGTGAACTAGACTCTTACATATAGCCACTGGGTGAAAGCAATTGCTTTGCATATGGTGATTATTCAATAGATGATACAGATATCATCTTCCTTTTTATGTTTTAAATTATTTTCTCAAAATAAGAAGAGTATTATGAGATAGGCCAATGTTAGGATGTTTATACCAGAAGCAAAAAACTTCAGATCCAGTCTAAGAGAAGAACTATGAAATCAAATGGTAGAGTCAGGGATCACTTATTAGGAGATTAATTGGGAGCTCTTCTACTAATAAAAAGGTCAATTGCTATTCAAAAACAATAATGACATGAATATTGACATATCATTACTACTAATAAAAACTAATGACTGCTTATAAACACACGGACAATTAAAGTCAGAGACAGTATATTAAATCCAGCCTCTCAGTCTCTGCAGATTTACATATGGGTACTTAAGGGAAAAGTCCTATCTTGATGTGCTTGCATTGCTAGTAATAATGATTTTATAAGCTTAAAACCAATATTCAATTCTTAGTTGTAAGGTTACAAATTGAAATAAGAAAATGATTGCAGATGATGAGCAGAAGAGAACAGAGACAGGAGAGGAGTAGAACCCAAAGTCTGGTGCAAAATGGATTGCTGAAGGCCTAGCCCCTTTAAGACGCTAGAGGCTATCTTGCTGAAACTTCACTCCTCCCTCAGCATGACTCTGATGAGAGGTCACCAGACAAGGCTGGCCCTGGCTGGGCTCCCCTTTCAGGGAGAGTGGGTGCTTTGGGGGAGTTAGGGAATATAGAATGTTCATACCTCATTAAGGAGAGCAGTTGCTCCGGACTAGATAAGCTGAGTACAGATACAAGGGGAGCCTTATTTGAGTGAAGCATAAACTATTTCTATGTTCCATTCTACACAAAGGTCCTTAAAAAGATCGTTTCAATCAAAAAGCTAATTTATACCTCTGCTCTCAAGAGATACAGGAATGATAAAGACTTGAAGAATTGTCTCTCAATATATATGATCTTAAAATTAGTAGAGCTATTTTACTTTGGTCCTGATACATATATTCTGGGGTTGTTTGCCTTCCCAGCATGCCACGCCCTTTTCTGAGTGCAGGGCTCTTGCACTTCCTTTTATCCGCATTGCTGTTCCCTGTCTTTGTGTCTGGACTTTTCAGCTTCTCAGATCTCAAGTTACATTACTTTGCCATCAGGAAATTATGACCTCATCTGAAAAAGCTCTCTTGTTTCTACCTCTCTGTCACCGTATTTATTTCTTTGGAAGTACATATCACATTCTAAAATGACGTTTTTCTTTATCTTTTGTTTATATGTACTAAAACAAACACTAAAATACAAACTTCCTGGAAGCAGAGGATGTGCCATCTGTGTCTACATTGTATTTCCAATGCCTGGCACAGGACCCCATGCCCAGGACACTCTCAAGAACAAAGCAATGAAACAAGCAAACAACAAACCCAACTGACCAATCAAACAAGCACAACACTTGAGTTCATCCAAATAATACATTACATGGGCAAGAGATGGAAAATTTTAACTGTGGATGTACTAAAGTGTTTAGGCTTTTATAGAACATTCAAAAGTACAAAGCATTTGTGGAACCCAGGATGTAGAAAATATTGTTCTCATTATCAGACATTTTTAAAAAGTTTTTATTTTCTCTGAAAAAATGCAATATCATTCTCACCTCATTGAAATACAGGTATACTTTATAATGATTCAAATTTGACATTGGTCCCTCTAAACAAAACCAACAATTTTTTGTATAAAGCGAATGAGATAAAATCCAGGGATTGTATTCACAGTGTTTTTTTTTTTTAAATCTCTAGCATCTATCTCAATGTCTGCCACATAATGTGTAATGAGTACATATTTTTTTTAATCAATGGAGTATTGAAAAGGGATTATTTAAGCTTCTTATAGCCATAGTGACAACTTCACGTTCTTCATGCTTCAAATGCAGGCTGGATATGGTTGGAAGATTGCCCGAATCAACTGACCATTTTTCAGGTACTTTAATAAGTAACTTAAAAGTTATAAATTTGATCCTAGTGACAAAAACATAAATCACTCTTTATCACTTGAATGATCTAAATGCTTCACTTAATAGTCTTTCTTGTGCTGGCCTGAAGTCACTTTAGCTGGACTCTGGTATAGCCCCATCACTTAAGGGGCTCTTTGTTTGCTCCAGTTTTCTATGTATACTGAGGGTGCTTACTGTCTCTTTTATCCAAAAAGCAACTAGTGTTCCATGCTTCAAGTAATGTGGCTTGAGGTGTGATTACCCTAACAGTTTTATAATTTTATAAAACATTATTTAGTCATAACCATGTCTTGAATAAACCTCATTGGTTATGATACCACCATAGTGCAATGATACATAAGACTTTAAAAGCAAAATAGTAGAAGAAATATTCAAGGCCCAATGTAAGAGAAAAGTTATTACAGAGACAATCTTGAGATGTACATGAGGAATGACTTAAAGACCAAGATGACCTCCTGTGTGTCTACCTTGTGTATCATGCACATGGTCAGCTATTTCATCTGCAGGCAAATGAGGCCTTATAATAGACTCACAAATCTGGTGAGTTACCCAAAGTCTTTCTAGGGATTTCCACCAGTTTGGTTCATCCATTATTTTTCTTTTGATTGATCCATCCATACATTTAAAAATGTGGATTAAGGCAATACTACTGGGTAGGAATATGAGCTGTTGTTTAAGAGAATTCCACAGGGATGTGATACCTTTAAAAGTTCAGAAGAGTGACTTAACAACTCCTTGCTTTACCCACTCACTCCTCACTGTAACAAAAATTGCTTTGACAAAAAAAATGGTAAATATAGACAGAGGGAAAATGACTTGTTATAAACCATTGATACATGCATCAAATCTAAAACTTTTTACATTTCTTAGGAACAATGCTAAAAAGATGTACTTTGCAAATCTCCTATTCTAGAGATCCCTGGTGAGATTCATAAAACTGTTTTTCTCCCAGTCAAGTAAAAACTGCTGAAATTCGCTTTTTATATCCTTCAACATTTATATTTTTATAGCCTGTTTTAAAATTAAAAAAAGAACCATTTAGATACAAATTTAATAATGTAGGAATGATTATCATGCTTCAAAAAATATATAGCAGCAATGAGTTTTTATTAAACAATATTTGGGTTAATAGTGAAGGTTTCACAGTGAGCAGTGAAGACTGAGTAAACTTGTAAGACTATTCATTTCCATTCCCTAACAGATCTCAGCACAAAGTTTCAAATAATTTGGAATATTTGTTATGTCCAAGTTGTAAAAATAGAAAAAATATCTCGAGGCCAAGATGATTTGCTATTTTAATCACCTTTACTAATGTATGATGTACAATGTAAGGATCCTATTCTACATGCCTTGTTGGTTGAGTGTTGAAACTTACATGCTCCTCTATGTAACTACCACACTTAAGTCACAGAATATGTTTACGTCAACAAAGTTCCTTCCTGTGCCTCTGCGGTCCTTCAGAGTTTAGTGGCCAGATGGGGGTCACATTGACATCACACCATTCACTAGGTGGACTGAAGATCAGAATATGAAAGGCGGAGGAATAACATAGGATAATATCTTTACTACTTTTCAGTATATGAGAATCTCTTAAACAAAACAAGGAAATAATGTCAAATTGAATTGTATTAAAATTAAGAATTTCTGTTCATCAAAAATAAGCCAGAGTCAATGAGAAGATACTTGTCACACATATAATCACCAAAGAACTTTTGCTAAGGATATATACAGGCTCCCACAAATCAGTAAGAAAAATACAGAAAAGCAAATAAAAAATGAAATCACAGAACAATTTTAAACAAACACTTGAAAGAAATAAATAGCTAATGGTCCCCAGATATGTGAAAAGGGTGCTCAATTTTGTTATAACCAACATATAAATACTAGGATATACCATTGAAAAAATATACAATGGTTAAAGCAGGGGGAGAGAAAAAGAGAGAGAATGAGAGAGAGGAAAGGGAGAGGAAATTTATTATAGCAAGTGATAGTGAGGGTGTAGAACCACAGGTGTGTCTGATAAAATGAAAATGGGAAAATTACACTGGAATACTGCATGGTTGACTAACACAGTTAAAGAGGAGTCTAGTCTGTAATGCAGCAATCCTGCTACTATGTACAAGATTTTTAAATTAAGGTTGTACTCGGGATATTCCGCAATGAGGTATATAGCCCTTTTTCTAGAATGAGTTTGCAATCTTAGTTGTCAGACCTCAGTATGTGTCCAACAAGAATATGTGCAGATGTCCGCTGAAAGTTGATTAGAGTGACGGTTCCAAGCCACAGGTGCCACCCTAATTTATCGTTTATTAAAAGTTTTATATTGGCCAGATGATATGCTGGGTGGAAGTTAAATTAATATCAATATCATTTAATTTAAATTTTAAAAAATTCTTGTAGTTTTTTAAAATCTATTTTGGCACGTGTGTGTGTGTGTGTGTGTGTGTGTGTGTGTGTGTGTTTAGGTAGGGTGGTTCTTTCTGCTTAGAACAAATTTCCAGGTTAAAAATAATGTAATGAAGTTTTTTTCACTATAGGAAGATACATTTCAGACCATAGACTCACCACTTATTCCATTAAGATAATTTGGTTCGTTTTGTCTTTCTCGTTTGCTGTATCTCTTTTCCTTTCCACAAATATGGCTGTGGCTCAAAAAGACACTAGTGTTGTCATATTGGATCTCAGGAAGAAAATAATCCAGGAGAGAGCTGAGCCGACTAACGAAGGACTCCCAGTAATGTAATTAAGGTATAAACCTTTTTGGCTGTAGCTACAGGAACTTCATTTGCAATTTGAGGAAATATGGATTTGTTTCTTATTGCAGCATAACCCATCCTGATTGCTGCAGTAGGTTTTAGAATCAATGAGGCCTAAATTCAAGTTCTGTCTCAGATAGAATGGCAAACGGTAAATGTGTGGCCATTGCAAATGTTGCTTATTCTCCATTAATCTCAATTAGTTTGTCTTTAATAAATGGGTGATCTAATTTAAATAGACTCCTTCTGTGAGAGAATTTGAAGGTTTTTCATTTATCAGTACCTATTAAATTAGATGTCCTCATAAATATTAGTATCTTTCACCAAGTAAAAAAAGAAAATTTCAAGAATATTCATACTATTCAGAAAAATATGTCCTGAATACATGTATTAATATATGACCACTATGTTTATGTATGACATATTTGCAGTTCTAGAATATTTTCCTGGAGTTGGCGTAGGCATAGGAAAGGGCAAATCAAGCTCCAGGAAGTATTTCCAATAATTCTGAAGATTATTGAGGAATTAAAATGGTCTTAATGGGGTTTTTGTTTTTCCTTTTTCTAAAATACTAGGGGAGTAGCAAGGGAAAGCCCACTTGAGTATCTCACAATGAAAATATAAAATAGATATGCAAAGAGTAATTTCACATGTGGGTTTGAATGTACGTACTTTGTCCTCTAATGTTCAGATATTGCTGGGATCATAATGCAATTGATTGATGCATTTTAAATAAAATAGCCCATTTGCTGCTATATGTAGAAAACATTCAGTAAAACACATTTTATGAGATTATACCAATATGAGGAAGTAAGGCAGGGGAGAGAAATACAATATGAACTACGGCAGAGTAAAGGGGACATAAATTTGACAACACTCTCCCTGGAGAGATGATTTCTATTTACTTTAATTCCTGGATATGCATTGGCCTGTGATACCTTAGATCAGAGAATATGGCATAATTTTGTGCCAATTCCAGCTCTAGCCTTTAAGGAGAAAGGCAATTTCTGCTTCCTGTCACTTAGGATTTTAGTTTTTCAAGCTTTGCATCACTAGTTGGGAAGTCAAACTACCCTGCTGAAGAGCCCATGAGGACCCTTCAGAACTTTGTTCCAGTTGTCCCCATCGAGCCCCAGATGTGCAGATGGTGAACTTTTGGAACTGAATACTCCATCTTCAATTACTTCAATTCACAGCATGTGGGTCAGAGACAGATGTCCCCTGTAAGCCTTGGTTAACAAAATTATGAACAGTGTAAAATGCCACTGAAGTCTGAGATATTTTATTGTATAGCAATAGAGAATCACAGCCAAAATCTTTTTCTCAGGTCTAACATGACTATGACATTACCTTGTTCTATACAAAATGCTACTATACACACATCTGCCTTTGAATTATCACTCTGTTTTCTGCTAACTTTGGTATGTGAAGCTGTCATACCCTGATCATAAACCCTCAGACCTTTTTTTCTCCATAGAGGAATTTTCTCACAGGCATGTAAGGAGAAAGATAAAAATAGCAATTCTAGAAATTATAAATACAACTATATTTAATTGTGCTACTGTACATACAGTTGACCCTTGAAAGACACAGGTTTGAACTATGCATGACCACTTAAAAAGAGATTTTCTTCTTCCTCTGTTACATCTGAGTCAGCAAGACCAAAACCTTTCTCTTCCTCTGCTTCTTCCTCTTCAATCAATGTGAAGACAGTAAGGTCGAAGACATTTATGATGATCCACTTTCACTTTATAAAGAGTAAATATATTTTCCTTTCTTATGATTTTCTTAACATTTTTTTCCTCTCTCTTTATTGCAAGAATACAATAGTTTATACATATACAAAATATTTGTTAGTCAACTGCTCCTGGTATCAGTAGGCTTCTGAGTGACAGCTGGCTAAGTAGTTAAGTTTTGGGAAAGTGAAATTTATGTGCAAATTTTCTACTACAAGAGGGTCAGCACCCCACCAGCTGCATTAAGATTCGACTGTAATTTCAGGCTAACTAAAAAGTACACGTGAGTGTTGTGACTACATATATGTCAAAGTCAAGAAAATTCTTAGTTATCTATTATAATAAGATAGAATAAACTATGAAACACTGATATAAATACTTTGTTCCTAATAATTATTTGAGAAAGAAAAGAAAGCAAAAAGCAATTAGGCCTCCGTATGCAATTGAAAATCTATGAACTTCATTAAACTCAAACTAACACGAGACCACTTAAGTTAGTCATACATGATTACTTTTTGCACAGTTAATTACTCCTTTGGATTGTTCCAAAATGGTCAGAACTCTAAGGAGTTTATCATACTAGAAATCTCAAACTTTCGACTTGTTCCAGCCTGAGAACACAGACACCATTATAAAGTACTTTCTCATTTTAAAAAGAAAGAAGGGTTCACTAGGCACATCTTTCTTTTCAAGTTCAGCAAATTAAAAATCATTCATTTAAGTCCTCTCTTCTGTTTGAATGCTTTCTTAGTTTATTACCAGATTAGAAATTTTACCCTAGTTTCAGGGGAAAATGTTCTTTTACTCACAAAGTTTGCATTTTATCAAAATTGGCTGCACATCAGAGTCTCACACATGTGCAGTATTTGTGAGATGGGCTCAAAATGTGTCTTTCAAATTGCCACTCGAGCCTACTTTTTCTTTTCCTGGACTACACAATGGGAAGTAGTACCTTGACAATAGTAAGTGTACTACATATCTCTTAAAATACCAAGGGGTCTCCCATGATACAAATCAAAAGAATACAACATTTCTCCCATGTCTCATCTCTCTGCCTCCTCCAGATGAAGGAGAAGTCTTGCAGAATAAAAGGCAGAGAAAAAGATCTGTTGTTTGTTCTCTCCATCCCTGTGGCCTTGGATTGCTTTGATCTGAGAGCAACATGAATGGCTTACCAAACCCTCATTTGTCTTGATATCTAAGATGTAGCTTTACCCCGATTTTTCTACTTTTAAGTCGCTACAATTCTACAGGAGTTTATGCTATAGTGACTTGAAACTTGAGTTTTTCACTGAGTATTATTTGTAGCCCAAAACATCAATTTCGACCTGGATACATGCCAGTTCCCAGTAATAGCATTGTGTTTTAAGGAAGGCATAAGGTTCTGTATAGTCTCTCCTACACTTTTTTTTAAATGTTAAGGATTTTGTTTATTTTTTAATCAATACACAATGTATATATTTCAGAAGTACATGTGAAAATTTAATACATCACTTATAATTTATAAAGATCAAATCAGTACAATTGGGATATCTACCACTTTAAATATTTGTCTTTTCTTTATGCTAGAAATATTTGAATTGCTCTCTTCTAGCTATCTTTTTATGTATTTATGTTTTTGAGACAGAGTCTCACTCTGTTGCCCTGGGTACAGTGCCATGACACACAGCTCACAGGAACCTCAAACTCTTGGGCTTAAGTGGTAGCCTCCCCCAGTAGCTGAGACTACAGACACCTGCTACTCCTGGTTAGTTTTTTGGTTTTGGGTAGAAACAGGGTCTTGCTTTGCTCAGGCTGGTCTTGAACTCCTGCTCAAGCAATCCACCTGCTTTGGCCTCCCAAAGTGCTGAGATTACAGGCATGAGCCACTACAGCTGGCCCTTATCTAGCTATCTTGAAATATACATATATTATTGTAAACAATGGCCACCCTACTGATCTATCAAATGCTAGGTCATATTTCTTCCATCAAATTCTGTATCTGTATTCATTAATCAATCTCTCTTCATCCCCTGCTCTCCCTATCCTTACTGGTTTCTGGTAACTATCATTCTACTCTTTCTCTCTATGAGATCCACTTAATTGAGCTCTCCTACACGCCAGTGATCAAATCTGCTGACCAAGGCTTTCGACAGCTGCCAAACAGTGCGTGTTACAGAGAACCAGGACTAGGAAGTAAAACTTGATTTTTCTTCTTATATAAATATGGTTTGATATAAAGACATTGAAGAATGGACATCTAGATAAGACAAGGAGAGCGAATGAAACTATGACAAATAAATTGAGCATACCTGCATCATTATGGAATAGAAATGTATCTGAACTTATGCTTTAAACTTTTAATTGTAGACAGTTTAATTTGTGTATTCTTTAATAAATATTGACTATATAAGGATGAACCAAATACACTTTAAAAGGTCACACAATTCATTAAGTGTCATGTCCTTTAGTTCTATAGATTTTATTTATTTGAAAATGTATTCCCATATTCACTATTGTATCAGAAAGCAGGACAGGACATTGGGTTATAAGGTAGACAACTTAGCTCTATGTCTATGTAACTTTGATAGTCTTAAAGCAAGTTATTTAACCCCTTTAAACCTAAATTTCATTGGCAAAAAAAGCATTAACTATGCAGAACATTTTGGAAATGCATAGTGCATAGTGTCTTACACATATTCTGTTAGTATTATAATTATTATTTAATATTTATAAGAAAAATTCCAGACTTTTCTTTGTTGGAAAATTTCTTATAGTTGATGCTATTTCAGTGATTGATATAGGTCTATTCAAAATTTCTAATTCTTTCTGGTTGAGTCTCGAAAGGTGGTATGCTTCCAGATGTTAGACCATTTTCTTTAGATTTTCAAATTTCTGAGACTAGAGGGTTTTTTTTTTTTTTTGCTGGTAGGAATACAAACCAATATGGCTCTTTTAGAAAGAAGTTTGGAGAATACTCAAGGAACGAAAACTAGACCTAGTGTTCGATCCTGCAATTCCTCTAGTAGGTATATATCAGATGATGAAAAATTATACTACAACAAAGAAGAGATATTTCCAGAAACAAGGAGCCATGCAGGCAGCAAGAGCCAGGAGGTGAGGTGCATTCTGGCATGTTGCCTGTGAGGTCTCGTACCTTCTGTGATGCCAGGCAAGTCACGTTCCCTCTCTTTGCCTTAATTTTCTGATGTGTCAAAAAGAGAAGGTTGAATTAGTGATATCTATTTTCCCTTCCTCTTTATTTATTTATTTATTTATTTATTGCAGTTTTTGGCTGGGGCTGGGTTTGAACCTACCACCTCTGGCCTATGGGGCTGGCACCCTACTCCTTTGAGCCACAGGCGCCACCCTTCCCTTCCTCTTAAATATTTGGTGATCTCTGTGAGCTTGGGGATGTTTCATGGCTGAAACAGGGTGCCAGAGGCAGCTGGAATAATGGGGGGTGGATTTCTTGGCAGATAAGGAAGAGAGCTAGAAGATCTGAGGCCCTGGATCTCCCAAAAGGAGGGGAGAAAGCAAGTTTGAGAGGCTATGGTGAGGGCTGCACAGGGCTCATGATTGCAGTTCCAGGAAATAGTTACCCAGAGGAGGTGGGGTAATACCTGATACTAAGACAAAAGAAGGACAGAAGTCCTCAGCAGACAGAAGTACACACAGGTGTCCCCTACGCTTGCACCATGGGAGGTATTAACTAAAGTTAACAGAAAGCTAGCAAAATGTTTGCACTTATGTACTCAATAAACAAGTGTCGGATCTTCTCAGAGAAAGCATTCTTAAACCTCTGCTCTGCATAATACTCTTTACCATGGTGTTATTATCCAGAAGGTCATCTTCTCTAATTAAAATTTCATAAGGCTGAGGAATTTAGGGCCTTAACCTTGGAGCCTCAGGTACCCTGGGTGTCTTGTTCAAGGTGGATATGTTTAGAAAAATTACAGGAATAAACTTTGTCAGCTTCTAACTAGGCAGTTATGAATGTTTTCTGCTAGGAAGTTTTTTCTTTTTTTTTCCCCTCTCTGTCACTGGGGGTCAAAGATGAATAATTTGTCACTCGACAGATGTTCTGAAAAGCTAATTAAAAACCTGACAAGGACCCAGGACCTCTGATAGTTAGATTTATATGTCATGTTCCACAGAAAAGATCAGAATCACCACCACTTAGAATCATTGTATTGAATTATATTTCCATAAAGTTCACAATTGGAATACAAGGACAGTATCTTTAAAGACATTGTTAAATTATATGAGTGTGTCTCAAAATTGCCTGCATTTTTTATATAAGAAGGGAATTTTAAAAAATGCCCATTCTGGGGCTCCATGTCAGACCAATGTCTGTAATGAGGGTCCTGGTAAGCTTTGTTTTTATTTTTAACACTTCAAGAGGTATGAATATATGGCCAGGATTGAGAACTATTGATTTATAAATAAAACTGTTTTAATATCAGTTTTAATCCTGGGAGACACTGTAATGTAATGCATGGGTCAGTCTGGCTAAGATCGCGTCCTGTTGTGAGTTACCTAACCTTGTTCCCCTCGCTTCCTTACCTTTAAAATGTGACTATTATCTCCTAATAGGCTTTGTGAGGATGGGATGTGAATGTTATTTTGTAAGGGAAGTAGCTGCTTAATTCTGATAGTTATTGCTGCTTATTTTAGTAAGATGCTTTGTTAGGAATTTTACATCTGCTTTTCAGGCTTGCTCATTGATATAAGTGAAATGATTCTGGGTATGGCACAAAGTTGACCCTTATCAGCCCAAAGCAGGCAGCACAGTAGAGCGTCTTGTCATGTTGTTGAAGTGTAAATGGGCGAGGGTGTATCTTGGAAGTTACCTTCCATATAGAACATTTTTACAGGATTGTGCTTGCGTGTGCATATATATATGTATGTTTCCTGCCTACCAAAAGATGTTCCTGAGGATATTGTGACTACTCTCTGTAAAAAATGCAAATAGAAATTTCCAGGTAGCCTTTTACACTTGAGCTAGGAGCTCTGTTTCTGTACAATCACCCAGAAAATGTGGGCTTGGCTGTGTCTCCTTAGATTCCAAGTAGCTCCATCAGTGATTTTGCCATCGAATTCCCTAAAGTGTCTGAGTCTGCAGTTCTATCAGGCAGGGTCTATTATCCATGCTGGCGTTGGTGCAAAAGGGCAGAGGGAGGTCGCTGGATATTATTCATTCCCTCTTCTGGTCTAGCCCCTTTGGCTGTGACTTCAGTGGGGGATAGAAAATCAGAAAGTCCAGGTATGTGTGGGAGTGTGCCTGCAATACGGATTAGCCTTGCCTGAAGGCCTGATTGCAGGCTCTTATCCTTTTTGTTCTTGAATGAGGGGCCCTGCCCAATCTTTTCCTTTATATATTTTGAGAAATATTTTAAGGAAGCTAAGATAAGGGTCTGGCTTCAAGCCTGTACTTTAAATAGCACTCACCTTGCCTTTTTGTAAAAAGCATTTGGTGAATATTAGTATTTACTCCCCAAGCTCATACCTGGTCCTACCACTTCCTACTGTGTCACATGGGCCCATCTGATCTTAGTTTCCTCAGCTGGGCAAATGAAGGAACAGAGTGCACACATTACCGGGTTCCTCTGATCATTCAGTGACCTGTGAGAACATATAGATAACATTTAATGAATGTATACTTCATGTCTTTTACTGTCCTAAGTATTTCATGGTTTAATAACAGGTAGTAATTTACAGTCACCCCTGAGTTAATGTTTTAATCCCCCTTTTACAGATAAGAAAGCTGAGGTACAGAATTGTTCAAGTAACTTTCCCAAGGTCATACAACCAGGAAGCAGGGGAACTGAGACAAGGGTTTGGCCCTAGGCCTGTGCTCAAAACACTAGTATGCTCATGGTAAATACAATGGTAAATGATAGCAATTGTCCTTCATAACTTTCTCTTAAATTTTCTGATCTGAAATACATGTACCACGCCAACTAGCGTCTCAGAGCACATGATAGCTAGTCCCTAAATACTGACAGGTCACTGTTAGGGCAGCACGCTGAGGCTCTGCACAGTCCCGTCTGGATGGATGTGGATAGTATTCTGTTCATGGACACGTCACCTACAAAAGCCTTGCTGACTCTACTTGTCCAACTTAGCATTCAAGGCTCTATGGGGATCTGGCTCCAGATGTGCTTTACAACCTTATCTTGCCTTTGCTGTTTACACAAAACTTGCTTGTGTCAGCTCAGTCAGAAGTAGGACTTACTTTATTGTCTTTATTTTTTTATTCCTAGTACTTAGTGGGAATCTAAATAATATTGATTGGGGGAATAAATGTGGCAGTGTCTCCATGAGCTGGGACAGGGTTCAGATTTGCAATCTGAAAGCAAATATTGCTCCGCCAGGCTCAGCTTGCCTCCTGTGTCTGGAGCCCTGTCCTCTGTGTCCCACCTGCTAGTCCAGACACCAGGAAGCCTTTGCTTGGTATGTTAAACTTCACAGATATTTTCATTGCACCATCTTCTCTTTTACTAAAATGATCCTGCTAGGCTGCCAATAATGGGGCTTAGATTTTAGTTCTTTTTCTCCTAACAATGATAGATTTTCATTGATTTGCCCACATTAACATTTAACACTCCTTATTAGTAGATTTTGTCAATTTGCACATTAATGAAAGAAAACCCTATTTAACTGGCATGTTAATATATGAGTAGAGATTTAAAATACTACTGCCAAATCTAACTTACATTATATATGAAGGAGTGCCCTTTTTAGTGTTTAAAACTTGTTTTTCCTATCATATGAGCATGTTCTTATATAATATTTGAAAGAAAGAGGAACTAAAATTTATTTAGCACGTACTGGGTCTAAGGCCAAGGAAAGAACTTTTATTTGTTATTGAACTTGGTCTTCTAAACCATCTTGGAAAGGAATACAACTTAGCAAGAGCTAGGTTTTGATGTCGGGAAGACCTGATTATAAGTTCTGCCTTTCCAATTCACTTGCTGTGTGATGTGGGGACTCATAACCTCTCTGCATTTAAGTTTTCTTATCTACAAACATGCATGGTAATATCTCACATTTGGTATTTGGGGTGGGATGTTTTGGCCTCCTTTCCCAACAGATAAGCAATAGCCATATGAGAATCAAAGTATTGGCTTTTTAACTACTGGGCAAGTGCCTTAACACCATCCAAATATAGGATTTCTTTAATGAGCTATGGACCATGAGGTCAAGGCCTGGAAGGCTAAATGAAGCTGCCCATCCCCACCTTCCTGAATGGGAGACAGTGGAGAACCAAGGAACAGGCTTCTACTCAGTCACATGACCAAGTGGCTGGACTCAAGGGTAAAGTGCTGACTGTGGTCTCTCACAAAAAGCCAGGCTCTGCTTGGGTCAGATGATTGCCTGGGAGCACATAGTACAAGTGTGATTCCTGGCCATGATGCTGGAACAAAGAAGAGTGACCCAAGGCAAGCTTGGGCAACAATGTTAAGGTACTCTAACCCGTCCAACAGGGAATGGGGCAGAAGGATTTTGTTCTCTATGCAGTGGCTTCTGTGAAGTAAGGCAGATAGTTGAGCTGAAAGAAGAAATGCCACCTCCACCTCCACCCAACACTAACAACAAAATCCTTAAAAATAAGAAATGAATCTTCATTGTATAGGGCTATAAGTGGGATCAAATAAGATTTTATATATAGTCTCTAGCAGGTTTACTTTAAAAGTACCAACATCCGCTGTACTCTGTCAAGAGAAGCAAGTTTTTATAGTTAAGTGTTATAATCAAGACCATTTGATAGTTGAGGAGAGGGAGGTGTAAAGATATGAAAACTGGTATAGGATAAAAACCAATAACGTTAACATAACAAACAAGCAAAAAGCAACCAGACCTTTCCCTTGTGCTTTGGATTAGAAAACCTCAGAAGTATTTTCATCAAGTCTCTATAGAGGGGTGATAGATAACCAGGCTATTGTCTAGAATGCCAACGTTATCTTAAGCTTTCATAGCTGATGAACTCAGGGTCAGGCTTGAAGAATGGGGAGCATGCTAATAAATATTTACAGCTAATGTCATTAGCCACAGATGCCTTCTGGGAAACATCAATACCTCTTACATTTTCCATGTAATTTGACTTCATTCACTGATCTCAAAATATATCCACAATTTTGACATACTGTACATATAAAAATTAGGGATACATAGTTCTGCCTTAGATTAGATATGAAGGTCCTGCAGTAAAACAATTGACAAGAAAATCCTTATCTCTTTAAGTTAAATATAAGGAGGCGCATCAGAGACATTCTACAAATGGTGATTAAAAACAATTACATTTAACTTTACTGGAGTTCTTCAGTTTTACCACTTCTTACCTGAGCAAAGATAGTTTTGTTTTAGCACGTTAGTAATATATATTGTTTTTTTCAGTTTTCTCACTAACAGAAAAAAGGGTTTAACTTACTGTAATTGAATTTTTTAGATTCATATGTTTGTTCTCTATTTTCTCCAACTTAAAGATTGTTTCATTCTTAAAACTAGACCCAGATTTCTGAATTTACTTTTTTAAGAATTACATGCATCTGGATAATCTGGGACATAGAACAGTAAAAATAACAGTTAACCTCAGTGTCTTAGGACAACAAGGTCAAAATTCTCACTCATGTTACACATATCCTCATGAACTGATGGGAGTACTTTGTCTGTACCTAATTGTCACTCATAGACCTATTCAAAAGAATTTCCATCTCTGTGCTTCCACAGTTATGGAAACAATGAGAAAAAACATAAGCGATTGAGCACTGGCTCTTATTGATTTGACATGAAAGTGACACACGTCACTGTCTCTCACATTTCATTGGCCAGTGAAAGTCATATGCCCAAGCCTAACTTCAAAGAGCCCAAGGCAACACTCTCCTCGCATATTTGACTGGAGAGTACAGAACCAGAACTAATTGGGAAACTACTAATGAATCCTACAAAAGTTATCTTATTATTCTGATTACATATCAAGGTCACAAAAGTATTATGGGGCAGAGGGTAATTTTTATACATCTATAACTGAAGATTTATGTTTCTTCTACAATATTATGTAGTATAAGAGTATGGAACAATAAGAAAATTGATGATGACATCAAACACTATTCCTCTTATATGACAAAACAAAATAAATATTTTCTCTTTTTCGAGGGACTAGATGGAAGGAGGGTAAATGGTGAGACCGTTCCTATGGTTCATACTGCAAGGGTACATGTCATATCTATTAAGTATGGAGTATAAATGTCTTAACACTATAATTAAGTAAATGAGGTGATGGATAGATTAACCACTTTGATGTAAGCCCTCCTAATTGTACATAAAATCAGCACATTATACCCCATAAAGGCATCAATGTATACATGATCTATGTGTTTATGACTTAATAAAAAAAAAATATTCAAGAGAATAGCAAGAGGATGCATAGATACTATAGGAAGGGATACTATGTGTTTCTATCTATTTTGTATGTGTAATTTTATGTACTTTTATTTCAGATTAATATATAGACACAAATGATTAGTTTACATTTGTTTGGTAAAATCCAAGTTGTGGTTGAGCTATGTGTTTAATGGATTGACAAAAATACTGGCCTTCATCACATATCACATACAGGTCTCTGCTCCAGCATTATTTAGACTATTGAGTAAGAAAAGCTGTTTCTTTTCCCCATAGGAAAACATCAACATTGACGAAGCCTCCAGATGCCTGGTGAAGCACATCCTTGCAAATGAATGTGACCTAATAGAGTCCATCGAGCCAGACATCGTGAAGCCCCATCTCACATCGCCCAAAGTTGTCAGCTGCTCCAGCTGTGCCAAATCCTAGGAGGCTCCTTTGCTGGTACAAGATAAGAGTAATCACCTCACCCCATGCACTGTGCCTCATTTGTTACCATTGTGGGTAAAGGTCAGTATAGAGAAACATATGGCAGGCCAGAGAGCTACGCCTGTATCAATTCTACAGGAGAGAAAAAGAATAGGCTTTTTAAATTTCCCCCCCCACCATCTATCAGCACAGTGTTTACAAGCTTTTTAAATATTGAGTCTGTTACAAACTCCTGTTGTGCAGCTGACCAAAATTCTGCAGGACTGGAGTCAGCCCTGTTATTTGCTTCTTTGAGTCAGCAAAAGGCTCAGGTTTTCAAGAGAAGGGGGAGAGAGCAAAGTAGCCGTCAAGTTAAGCACTGGCTTTTGCCTTGCCCTGGTATCTTTGTCCAGATTTCAGTACATTCTCTGATGACCTGACAGGCCTATTAAGTAGATGTGATATTTTATCCAGAGATGACCTCCATAGTCAGCAGACCTAAGAGTCGCCTCTGACTTAGCTCTTCAGAGTTCTGCGCGTAGGCGTCCTGTGTTTTCCTTCCCTTCACTGTCGCTTGCCATGCCTGGACCTTGGTTTTACTGAAAACTGCACGAAAAGCCCTGCCGCCCCGTGTGTGCCTTTCTGTTAGCTCTGACTCCATCAGTGGGACTCATCTGCACGTGTGATATATATTATATATATTTTCACAAGTGAACAATAAAAGATTAAAAGATGCTGTTTCACTATTTATGAAATTGACTTAAGGTTCTTAGTATTGTGAACTTTTTTTGGACAGTGTAACCATGATTCTCAAGATCTGTCTCTAAAATTTTATGGCAGAAAGGAGATGAGAAATAGACAATAAAAGAACCTGTGAACACTGTAACAACTGGGATGAATCTGTTCCACTTGTGTCTACTGTTGATATTGACAATTAGGCCAGAAAGTCAGCAGTATATATACATTTTTTGGTTAATCAGAGGAATATGTCCTCATATATTCTGATCAAGAAAGGAGCCAGACCAGTCAACATAAAAGACAAAACCAAAATATATGTGGTGATAATCACAGTGGCTATGGTGCTAATATTTTAAAGGTAGCTACTATGTTTTTAACATCATTGTTTTCCCATTGGTATTCATAGCATGTGCCTATTCACAAAAGCCTTATCTTTTGTAACAGATGTTTTTCAATATCCTCCCAAGTTCTCCTGACATTCACTGTTTCCACAGCACCCACCACAGGGCTTCCTATTGTGGTATTTGTGACTCTATGTGAAGCATTCCCTGGCGGTGGAGCAGACATGCCAGGGAGTTCAGTTTCTAGGAGCAGCTCTCCAGCACAGAGTGCAGGGGTTCGGGACACCCCAGCTCCCTCCTTCCTTACGAAGGTCAATTCTAAGACATGTTCAATGCAGCCTGTCAGAGAGCCCCATGGGAGTAAGTCCTGGTTCCTGCAAGGATAACCTTCCCATTCAACTCACTTTTTTTTTTTTTTTTCTGAGACGGAGCCTCAAGCTATCCCCCTGGGTAGAGTGCCATGGCATCACAGCTCATAGCAACTTCCAACTCCTGGGCTCAAGCGAGTCTCCTGCCTCCGCCTCCCAAGTAGCTGGGACCACAGACGCCCACCACAATGCCCGGCCATTTTTTGGTTGCAGCCATCATTGTTGTTTGGCGGGCCTGGGCTGGGGATTCGAACCTGCCACCTTAGGTGTACGTGGCTGGCGCCTTAGCTGATTGAGCCACAGGCGCCGAGCCCCATTCAACTCACTTTTTATTGGTTTCCTTTGCTTCCTTCCCTATTTTCCCCACCCCTCTACTGGTGCTTCTTGGGTTTACTTAGCATAAAAACAACTTTCATTCAAAGACCCTGTCCTCAAGTTCTTATGGGAAAATCCAACCTAAGGTAGTTGTCACAGAGGTGGTCCTAGGAAGCAGATTCTTCGTATCAGCTTCCTAAATCAAGCCATTAACCACCCAGGTGAAAGCAAGGACCCTTGCTGATGGGTCATGCAGCAGAGCTAATCTCTAGCAAGCTGTAGCACCAAAATCCCAAAGGCTGTGCTCAGGTGGATAGAATTATAATGGAAGGAAGTGCTATGACTTCTATGTTTGAAAGACCTAAAATTGTACAGTCAGTTAATGACCATGGAAACTCTGAAGGGAAAAAAAAAAATTACAAACTCAAATAAGCCAACATTTAAGATAGTAGATAATCTGTTTGTATGAGAGCACTCTTTCATGAGTTAATTTTTAACATTCTGACAAGTCCTTCTGGAGTTGATCCTAGTATGCTATTAGTATGGCTTGGGTCCTTTAAGCACGCAAAGGGTATTGTCCTAAAATAAATGATGTGGACAGAACTACCTTGGCAAAGAACTAGAGAAGAGATACAAGGTTTCATACAAGTGGGAATGTTTGAAAGACAAGAGAATCTATCAGTTGATGATGTTCCTTGAGAGAGCCTAGAAGACTCTCCCTTTACTGAGGTAATAAAAGTGTTTCAGAAAGAGGGATACCAGTGTCAGTGAGAAGCTCAGGAATGGCTCTTCTCTGCAGGCCAGGTTTGATCTAATTGAGATGTTGCTGTGTTTTCATGGAATGACCACTGTGTGATTAGAGTTTGAGATGGGCTGGACTATTAAATGGTGTTAGCATATTTGGTGATGTCTCCCGGACAGGTAGGACCAAAAGATGGAAGTAGGAGTGGAGCATCTCACTACTATTTAAGAAAATGAGCTCCCCCTCCTCACAACTTCAGGTTGTGCAGAAATGTGGATACTCCAACCAGGAGACTCAGCAAGGGTCCCATTGGATCTACAGCTTCAGCTGCTGATTGCTACAGGCCCCTCATGCCTACAGATGAGCAGTTAGTGAGGATGCTGTTACACAGGCAGAGTTAATCCATCCCAACCAGCAAGAGGAAATAGCATTGCTGCTAAATATTAGAACAGGGAGAAGTATGTTTGGAACTCCTGGGATTTACTGGGATGCTTCCAGATGCTTCCATGTCTGATGATAACTGAAAAAGCAGTTGCAACAACACCTTGCCAAAGTCATGTACCCAGGGACTGTGGCTCATTACGGACACATGTCTGAGTTATTTTGCCACATAGGAAATGGAAGTGTTTTAGCAAAGAATATCTGAAATGATAAATATCAATTATGATGTCAACTCCTCTTTCAAGACATGAACATGTATGCAATTCCCCAATGGCTTTAAGAGAGAAACCAAATGTCCAAACTAAGCTAGCTCTTCTGAAAATATCGGTTTCTAAAGGAGAAGACTACAACCACAGTCGTGTTTAAAGAAATAGAATGTTCCTCCCACTGTCTTCTCAGAACACTGGGCTCTAGCCACACTAGACTATTTTGTTCACCGAGCTCTTCCTACTGTTTGGAATATTGTTTGGTTTTTGCCTGGAAATCCTACCCACAAGTATCAGAACAATGGTACAGCCTTACAGCCTTGCCCATCTCTCCGCAATCCAAGTCACTTTCTGTAGTCACATAGCTCTTTGATTGACTTGAAGATCACTCACGTGCTACGTTATAGTTATGTGTCAACTACTATTTATAGAACATGTACTATGGGACAAGAATTGATATGCAACTTTACTTTTGTCATTTAATCCCCACAAACACACTTATATAAAGGCACTAATCTCCTCATTCTAATATATGAGAAAATTGGGATACAGGGACACTGAGCAACTTGCCAAAGTTCACAAAGCTACCAGTGGGCAAAGCAAGAATTCAAACCTAGCCACCTGAATTCTGATGCCCAAGTTCCTAATCATTGTGCTAAATTGGCTCCTCTTGGATTTCTAGAGGGGACAACATTTTGAAGGTCAGGCACAATACTCAACTCAGGAAATACTAGAGCTTATCGTATGCCAGACACTGCAAAACACTTCTCCTAACAACTATAAGAAGTAGTGTTGTAATGAGATAATAATGTAAAACACTTAGCCTAGCACCTAAAACTTTCCAAGCAACTAATACGTGTGAATATGATGATAATATTCTCTCTGCTTATTCTCTAAAGTAAAGCAGTACAAAGCTATCAGATAAAAAAAAATGGTAGATATTTTTGCAAGTATCAAAAACGGGACCCCAGGTCAAATCTATAAAGACAGAAAATAGGGTCATAGTGGTGTAGGCTTCAGGGGAATGGGGAGTGACAACTAAAAGGTGGAGGTTTTCTTTTGGGGATGATAAAAATGTCTTAAAATTGTGGTGACAGTTATACAACTTTGTGAGTATACTAACATCCATTGAACAGTACACTTTAAATGGGTGGAAGCTATGTTACACAAATAATAATAAAGCTATGATAGGAAAAGGGGGAGCCCCGGGAAAAGGAATAGGAAATGATTGTTTCCCCAAATGCATCACTTTAGCCATACTATGGAGTGTAATCCTGGTGTTATTCCACAAAAAGGACTCTTAGGAGGTGACTTTTTACTGCCATTTCATTTGGTGGTACACTGAGTCTGGGTTCATAGTTTGCTCCCAGATGTTGGAACTGGCATTACACATGGGTTTACATTCAGCTGCCTTTGAGCTGTTTCGGTCTTAGAATATCTTTGGCCATCTGGAATCCCCAGTCACCAGAAAATTTCCCAATATTAGAAGAAAAAAAAAGCATGACAAATCCTAATTTAAAAGGATTTAAAGTTCATCAGTAGTGCTGAAGAACTAAATGACATAAGTCTCAAAGGCACAGGTAAAATGCCTCTGAGAAGTTTGTTCACAAATATTTCAGTACATTGATGAGTCTAAAATTTTCCATGTCAACAGATTAACTTATTTTCTTCAATTTGATTGATTTTACAAAAGATTAATCTCCAGGGACAAACAATATACTCCTAAATGCAAGGTACTCCCTGAAATTGTAATGGTAGACATATGACTTTGAAATTGAAAATTCCAGATGGCCCAGATTATGCTTTCTATTAGAATAAAATTGTCTCTCCAAAGAGCTCAAAGAAACCTGGTGACAGCATTTTTTTGTAAATGTCAAATGCTAAAGTGTTGCCAGTACTTGTAATAAAATACAGTGCTTTTGTTTTGTCTTATACTGAATTTTTAAGAAGTTACCTTATGCCAAATGTGTAACACCAGTCAATTTGTATTCGTTGAACTCCTTAATCAAATAACTATCAAGTAACTGCTCTGAGCAAGCTGCTGTGTTTGGTATATTAAGTAGGTCACTTGTCAAGGTCTCTAAGAAATTGCATAGTGCTTAATATATGTTAGTTTCTTTCCTTTCTCTGTGATAGTTGTTGTCATGGAAACATGAGAAATAAAAAGTCATGGGTCCTTGTTCTTTAAGTTTCAATTTCCTTGGGGGAAGTGGGATTGGGTTAACAAGGCAGGCAAACAGTATAGGCATGAGATAGAAAATAAGATTGCTTCTGTTTCTACTACATGACAGTCTTCATTTTTTTTATTATAATACATGTTAACAAAATTTATCACTCAGATCTTTATCTTTTCCAAACATAATGTCATTTATGTGGGAGAAGGATAATTTCAAATTTTATAAAAAACAGACTGATAGAAAAAAAAAAGTCCACACTTACCATGTGATTCCAGTAGGATCTCTAGTCAGTATGGGGCTTTTGTGGCCACAGTCGGCTAATCAGAGTGCTTCACCCTCCTGGGGAAGGCGGCAGAGTGAGAGGTGCGCTTGTGATCCACACTGAACCATGCAAGTCTGCTCCTGTGCCTCTGTCCTCCCAAATCTTTAAGAAAGGAGACTGTAGGAAAAGGTCTTCATTTCCTCACCATATGTGACAGGCAAACCCCAAAGTAATACATGCAGGGGTGTCCAAATGCAGCCAATAGGCTGCATGCAGATTATATGCTGACTATTTTGCTTATCTGTGGTGTTGGATATCATAAAAAGTAGGCATGGACTATTTTAATGCTCATTAGCTGCCATCAGTATTTTGTATTTAATTGTGGCCCAACACAACTCTTATTTTTCCAATGGGCTCCAGAAAAGGAAAAAGGTTGGACATCCCTGAGAGAGAGACAGAGAGTTGAGGAGTGAGCAAAAGGAGGGCAGGAAGGAATGAGGAGCCCATCCGAGTCCCTCGGTGCAGCTGCATATGAATCCTGATTTAACTTTTAACTTCCCAGGCAGAAGAGGCAACACGTTTCTCTTTCATTTCTTTGATCATTTGTTCAAGGTAGATTGGGTTGATTTTCTGGCACTTGGAACTCAAACACCTCTTGCCTACTACCGGCACACAGCCTTTGCAAGGAGAGTTAAAACTGTAATCACTGTATTACGTAATCCACAGAATTTATGTTCTTCACTTTAATATTTCTTAAAAATAATAGAATAGAGATTTTTATAGATATTAGAGACTTCAAACATTTTACTAGTAGGAGGTTTGTAAAGAGATGGCTGATAGAGCAGGTGTTTTTAATTAATATATGTACAGATTAAACAGTATTCCCCAAATAATTAGGTAAGTAGTTACAAGGGCCTTATGGAATAAAAACAAAGCACATAAATAAATGTTGAGAATAAATAACACTGTTGAATTACTATAAAGTATTATAGATGTGATACCACATATATTTTAAATGTAAATTAATATTTAAAAGCTTTAATCAGAGTGTGTTTACATACAACAATCAGGAGGTAGCAATTCTTAAAAGTCCATAAATTAAGGTCCAGGAATCTCTACTTGAGAGAGAGAGAGGGAGTGGGAGGAATTGATAGGAATCAAATAAGAACGGAAAATACAAATTTTGTGGAAGTTTAAAGTAATAGGGAGTCATAGAATTTCCCAAAGGAATCATGAGAAATTTAACAAATGCTTTAAATACTAGTTAATTTTAAGAAAAATGATATTCAGCTATTGTCTTTGGCAATGGAAACAAAATGAGAAGATGAAGAATATGTAATATTCAGAAATGCTTTATTAGACCCAAGTGCACCAGGAACTGTAGTGAGTCCTGAGAGATACAATCATTTGAATATAACAAGCAAATGAAATGATGCTCAACCACAGGCACTGAAAAATCACAGAGTGAATCTGTATTTAAAATATCATTCATTACGTGCCACTTTGCGACACTGCTGTGTACATGCTACTCAGTCTTCATAGCAACATTACAAGATGATCAATATTAACCCTACTTTAGAGATGAAGAAACTAAAGCTGAGAGATCTTCAGACTCCCTTATAAGATCATGCAGCTGGGAAAGGACGGAGCTAGGAGTCAAACTCAAGACTGGCTGACTCAAAAGACCACACTGTCACTATACCTCCACGGGACTGTGTTTTATATGACCACAGTGTAGGTGGCACCAGTTTTTAAGATTATACATTATTTTGTGTATGCATCCGTTAAAGTTCAGTAGGGAGATGGACACTAGACGGTAAATGGAATAAGGAACGTTTAACAGACAGATTAACTAGTAAGAGGGGAATAATTAAGACAACTTGTTTAAAGAGACCTATAACAAGTACAGGAATAGCCGATGAAGGAAAACCCCCACTTCTGTGGCTGAGGGAAAGCATCCAAAAGAAGAAAAAATCGTTGGCAGATGCCCATTTCCCACCCCCTGCCTGAGGCTGAGATTCAGACTTTGATGGAGAAGGTGTTGCTGAGGCCCACTGGATGGTGGAACCGTGCAGAAAACCATTCTCGGGAAGTCTCTGAAACGCACTGGAGGGTGCATGACACTCCTCACGGCCCTCACGGCCCCCACTGCCAATGCTTTCTAGCAAGAAAGCTGTGGGCCAGTAAGAAAGGCAGGCGTCCTCTGACACCGCCCCCGTGAAGCCAGAAGCAAAGCTCCGAGTCCAGGACAATCCCCTCCCTCCTGCAGTATCTCTCTAGCACCCTCTACTGACAAGGTCTTGAATCGTGCCTTCTGGCAAAGGAGTACTGTTAGTAGCGACTAGTTCTGGAATCTAAAAATAGGGAAAAGAGGGTGGATTTGGAGCAGAGAAACAATAAACCGATAACTGGCGCAATGTATTAATTCTTCAGGAAAGGTCCCCAAAATCTCCAAGGCTTACCTTGATAAAGATTTCCTTCTCACTTAAACCATGATCCAGTGCTGTCAGGTGAGCCTTTAAAGGGCTCCCCCACCTCACAAGCAGAATGAAATCCTTTGTTTCTGGATGCAGAAGGAAGAGAGAGAACATATAAATTAAGTGGCATACTTTAAGGCCAGGCAAATATAACATTTGTCCACAGTGAACTGGCCGGAACTTAGGAGACTTGCCTAGTTTTATGAGAAGCTGGAAAACATATAGAGAAAAATAAAATACAGGTGTTATACCTGAAGTGAGTGCAATAGAGAAACACTGGCAGGCTCAGTCCAAATTAAGCAAGGGGCCTTTATTGATTGGCTGGGCTGAGAGCTGGCTCATGCCTCAAAGTCTCTTGACCCCTAGAAGCAGGGGCGGAAACCCATTATGGGCATTTGGTGGGAGAGGGGGAGTCCTTAATGCAAGCTGAATTTGCCAAGAGCCAACATCTGGTGAGGGAGGTCCTCACAAGGAGAAGCTGGAGGTTTGCAGTTATTACGGAACTCTTTCAGCTGAGCTTCCTGTCCTGAAGGGGGAGTGTTGAAAGCCCTTAGCACGATGGAGTTGGGGCATAGCATACCCCCCTGGTCTTATGTCCAAGTCAAACCCTTGACTCTTGGTCTGAGTCTTGCTTGCCGATCCCTACATAATATACAGGTTGGGGTTGTAGACATAATCAACAATCAAAGCTAAATCTAGTTGATTTGCATTTAAAGATGATGCATACCATTTAGCATACTTAATAGAAAGCAAAGGCGTTACCATGGGTCCTTCAGTTGTGCGAGTGACCCCATTGGTCTTAGGGGGCTCCTGGGTGCACGGTTAACTGTATTGGGCCAGCATGTACAGGAAAGAAATCAAGACTTCAACAGTCTTAGCCTGAGAGGGTTTTCTCCTGGGCTCAGTCCAGTGGGCTCCGCTGTCTTCTTTGGTTTTCTTCACCCATGTGTGGTGTCTCCTTGCTGACTAACCATTGACTCTCCCAGCCAAGATGAGAGGTGCTGAAGATGACAGTGAAGGGACCCTTCTGCGTTGGGGTGAGGCCTTCTTTCTGGAATGACTTAACATACACTTGATCTTCAGGCTGAAAGGCACTTTCAGAGTCCTTTTCAGTACCTCTGGGGTCCCACTAAGTATCTCAAATATGGGGGTGGACGTCCCTCTGGATCTGAGAGAGGGACAGGAGATACTTTAAAAGAGTATAGTTAGTTATGTCTGCTGAGGGTACCTGGGGGAGCATAAAGGGGGGGTCTCCTATACATGATTTCATAAGGACTAAAACCTGCTTGCTCTATATGGAATACATCTTTCTCTGAGAGTTACTAAGGGCAGGAGCTCTGTCTACTTTCCATTGGTCTTGTTAATGAGTTTGGTTATACTTTCTTTTAGGGTCCAATTCATTCTTCCTACTTGTACTGAGCTTTGGGGCTGGTAGGCACAATGGAGGTTCCACTGTATATCTAGGGCTTTACTAATTGCTTGGGTCAAAGTAGAAACAAAAGCCAGTCCATTATTTGATCCAATTGAAAGAGGTAGCCCCTATCTAGGAATAACCTCATTCAGATTTTGTGTCTGGGTGAACTTCAGTCGTGGCTGATCAAGCAGTAGGCTCTGGCACTGGGCAAGTCCAACATTTGCCATCCAGTGACCTGTAGTCCCTCAAAGGAGGGTCTCTACTGTGTGAGGGGCTGCCAAAATCAAGTCCTGTCCCAGAGTCAATCTGGACACCTCCCACACCAGCAGGGCTGTGGCTGCGATGGCTTTTAAGCAACCTAGACAGCCAGTGGCTGCTGGGTCAAGGCACTAAGCCACTGGCCATTTTCCTGGTCTGAGAGTCGGCATTAACACGCCTTTGGCAATGGTTCTGGTTTCATGAACAAACAGGTGGAATGGCTTAGTGATGTCCAGTAAAGCCAAGGCTGGGGCTGTTACAGGGTCTGCTTTAGAGCTTGAAATACCTGATCCTCTTGGTCTGTCCAGAGGAGGGTTCTGTCACCAGCAATGGCAGGATACTAGGGTTTTGCAATTTCAGCAAAACCCCAGGTCCATAAAGGGCAGTAGTCTGCTGCCCCCAGGAATTCCCAGACTTGCCATTTTGTTGTAGGATGATGGGCAGCCAGTCCAGGGGGGTTGGATTCTACCCATACTTGAGGAAAGTCTGCTTGTAGTGGGGCGAATAGTACAGTGGCTGTGGCTCCTGTGTCAGCCTCATTTCCATCAGTATTTAGGAGGTGGTACTCTTCCAGTGAAGGAGTGGACGAGACAGATGTAACTGGGAGACAGGGGACTCAGGCGTCAGAGTGGGCCTGGGTCTCATACTATGACACTTCCTTCTGGGAAGAATGGAGTAATGGCCCAGAGTAATGGCCCTTCTGGAGCAGGTCTCTGCCCATGAGGGGGTAAGGGCAATCTGGGATTACCAGGAACTTATGGGTCACCTGCTTTTGTCCTAGGTCCACAGTCCAATATCGAGTGACTGGACATATCTGGGTAGTTCCAGTGGCTCCTTACATGGGAATCTTCTCATCAAATAAATCTCCCATCAACTCCTATAAACAGATCACTCCACCCCTCATGTCCACTAGGAATTTAATTTAGCAACCCCCCACTTTGGCTTGCACCATGGGCTCTTGGGGGCCTAAAGGGAGAGAGCTCCAGCCCCTTCAATCTGATTCGCTGCCTCTTTCAGTAGGCAGTGCCAAGATCTTCCCCATGGGTTTACTGTGGGCACCAAGCTCCAGCTTCACTTCTCCAATGCCCTCTCTTTTCGCAGTGGGCACATTGGTCTCTTTCTAGCTTCAATTGGCTTGGGTGGAGTGTTGCTGGTTTTCTTCTGTCTCTGATTCAAACTTGGTCCCTTGTACTGCTTGCAACACTGCCACAATAACCTTGGCTTGTCTGCAGGAGATTTTCTCTGCCTCAGCAGTTTTGTGCTTTTGCTTTTCAACATCTCTGTTATCATAAACTTTGAGGGGACAGCTGATCCTACTTTGTAAGGAGGTGGCAAATCCTCTTCCCCTTATGGGGCAAAGACTAGTGGGGTCTGCTGATTCTTTCAGAGTCTGGAACAGACAAGAAGGGACTGCAGAATGAGCTCTTACAATTTGATAGACAACAAAAATAGCCACATCACCTGGACAAACAAAATAAATCGTAATACACACAATTCCCAAAAAGCATACCTACAAGTCTAAAGTGTACAACCAAGGCTGAGGCTCCCCCAGCGTCTTGGTGTTTCTAGGGGTGGGTCGCACTACTAACACAGGCGTCTCTGAGATCTCCAGGCAGGCCAACTTCCCCAAGGCAACTGTCTTACAGGTTTATGGACTACCCTTTTCACCTACGCCTCTGCTTCCAGGCTTCCTGGGGCCAAAAGACCAAAGCTCTGACAGCCCAGGCTCAGCTGAGGCTCCTGCCTTAACAGACAGGCCAGGTTTCCTGAGACTCCTGTTCACTGGTCCCCCACTGGAGGTCCCTCAAACAAATACCACATACATCTCCAAACAAAAGAAACAAACTAAAGTGTGCATCTGAGGCGGAGGCTCCCCACTCCCACCAGTGTCCTGGTGTTTCTAGGGACAGGTCATACTACACATGTCTCTGAGAGTCCCAGACAGGCCAGGCTTCCCTGAGGCTCCTGCCTTGAAGGAAAGGCCAGGTTCCCTGAGTCTCCAGTCTTACAGGTTTATAGGCCTGTCCTCAGGGCCAACCCCTGAGGCTACCTTTTCATCTACACCTCTGCATCCAAGCTTCCCCAAGGCCAAAAGCCCAAAGCACCAGCATCCTGATGTCCTGATGGCACTAGCATCCTAGTGTCTCTAACAGACCAGGGCCAACCCCTGAGGTTCTTGTCCAGTGGTCTCCCCTTGGAGATCCTAAGGGCCCTTCTGAACAAAAAATCAATTTCAAATAAACACCACAGACTCAAACGAACACCACAGACGATTACCTCTAGAGAGTAAGTTGGAGAACATGAACGTGGGTTCGGACTAGGAAGGAGTCCCTCTGAAGCTCTCAGGAGGAGTTCAGGGAATTATAGGGCCCTGGAATGTCCCAGGGGGTGGCTCCCCTATAGTTGGGGCATAACACAGGCAGTCCCTGGGTTACAAACAGGGTAGGTTCTGTAGGTTTATTGAGTTGTATTTGTATGTAAATTGGAATAGGTACTTTTACTTATTACCTGTAATAGCCTGCATTCATAAATGCAAGTTGTATGTAAGTCAGATGTTTGTAACTCAGGGATTGCCTGTAAACAGGAAAGTTGTGACCTTGTGTCTGCTATACTAGATTTCAAATACTTGTTCTGTTATTAAGTTTGAGCAGTCTCAGTATTACCTAATTCATCTGTCATATAAAAATAATGATTTCTACTTCATAATAATGCTATGAGATTTAAAGAATTATTATATAAAGCTCTGAACAACAGAACCATTACATACTTAATAATATTATATTTCCTAAATCAGTAATTACCAAGGGTGGAGGTACTGATAACAGAACAAATATTCTATTAAATTTAGAAAACTGAAATATCTGATGTTTTGGTGATAGAAATATCAGAAAATTTTAAATTCTTCTGTGGTTGGAATCTTTAGAAGTTGAATTTACAGCATAGATTTGCAAGAGGAAGGGGATGGCAGACAGGAGTACACATAGGTGAAGGCAGAGAGGATACTAGATGGAATGATGTATCAAAAGCTAGTGTTTGTGAGAGTAAAAGAGGGATGGAACAAGTGAGTGACCGTGTAATATTTATTTAAAGTGTCATGGGTTAAGGAAGATTGGAAACTGCTTTGCTGTAAATGTTCATTAGGCACCTGCCTGAGTTGTGTGCCTGCTGGAAACATTGTACCCATTGACTTGCTTGAGAGGAAGTTTAGGAACATGAAGTTTTAGTGCTAAGGTGCTGAAATGACACTGAACATTATTACTTAATATCTATGTGTCCTTTAGCAATCAACTCTGTGACAGAGACTGCTGGTTACCACTTAATAACTTTGTCTCCTTCCAGTCTATACTTTTTAGCTAAGCATTGGGATACACAGCTAAATAGCACATTACCCGGCCTCCCTTGCCTGGGGATAGTCATCAGATTAAACTGTAGTCAATTTAAAATCAATAGAAACTGTGTGCAACCTCTGAACAAAAAGAATGTTTTCTCCTTTTCCCTTGGCATGTGGCTGTGAAGTGGAAAGCTGGAGTAGTTGTCTTGAACTACAAAATGGAAACCTTATATTTAGTATGAAAGAGTGAAAAGAAAGATCTTGGGTCCCACATGATGGTAAATTTCCCTACCAATCGTAACCCATCAACGCGAATATTTTGGGGATAAATGAAAAATGTATCTTATTAAAGCTACAGCCCTTGAGGTGTGTGACAGAATCTTTTTCAATCTGTAAAATGATAGCACTATATATCCTGGTGTTTGTGAAGATTCAACAGCAACAAGGACAACAGTAGCAATATCGGGTATTTGTACAGCCCTCACTGTATGCCTGGCACAGTTCTAAGAGCTCTATTGTATAAAAATGTATCTGGTACATCATAGTAAGTATTGCACAGATATTTACCATTGCCACTTTTCTACTTTCTCCACGATCCCCAGGATAACCATTCCAACCCATATTTTACTCTGTTTTCACTGAATATCATGGAAATTATAATTAATATTCAGGTTGGCTAATTGTTTCTATAATATCAGTATGTAAATTATATAAAATAATGCAGTTATATAGATCATGTAATTTAAATAACATAGTTATGTATATTTTACGTTATGTAAATAACATAATTGTGTAAATTTAATTGCTGGTCATCTGATAAATAGCTATTGAAAATATAAATATTAGCAAGTTTGTGAACATGGAAATGAAAAGCAACTTTTTTTTGTAATATGAAAGAATAACAATGTCTTTATAAGATATTTCTTCTTATAACAAATATAATACATGCATATTATATAAGACAAACAAAATTAATACAGAAGTCATGAGTGATATGAATTACCAAATTACTAGCCCTTTCTCTGCCTAAATGGAATTGAATTTAAAGTGATGTCTAGGACCTAATCTTTTTGTCTTTATAATAAGCAACTTTCTAGTTCATATAATATTTTTATATGGCATAAATTTGAGGGTGAATAGAAATCACATAATATTCACTATGATTTATTTAATTAAGCTATTCATGCTAGTTAACTATGTTATTGTCAATAATTTGCCTTTAAATTATTTTGCCAAGATAAATTTTATATATACTCATGATTATTTCCTTAAAATAAATTCCTATAAGTGAAATTGCTGAATTTAAGATTATGCAAAATTACTTTCAGAAAGCTTGTATCAATATCCACTCCCATCAGTAATGTTTAAAAATACCCAGAGAGCAATTTATGATTATCTCTCCTGCGCATACTCATAACCATCACAGATGCCCTGCAGAAGGCCCTCCAATGTGTATATGGAAAGGGAGGGATAAATATAGGATGAAAAGAGAAAAATTTATAGACACCAAGAATAAGATGTCAGATCACAGCAATGTCACTTTCAGTTGGAGAACAAATTCTTTCTTCTTTTTTTTTTTTCATCTCCTGCCCCAAGTATCCTTGAGAAAGGTCAGTCTGCTCTGTAGTAGCTGGGGAGAAGTATATGGCAGTAAATTTTAAAAAGGTAAAGTAAAAAGTAAATAAAAAATAAGTTTTCCTGGGGGGCGGAGCCAAGATGGCGGACTGCAGCCAGCTTTTTATAGAAGCTCCCGTCCAGAAGGAGGCTGAAAGGACAGAAGTTTAGCTAATTGGCTGATGGTTTGGAGCAGAGCCAAGAGAGAAGATTGAGGAGCACACTTCAACCTTCCTGAGGCGAACTGCGACCCCAAAAATACAACCAAAAGGTACAGAATCCACCACCAAGCGGACAGGAGTCCCCTCCCCCACAACAAGGGCTCGCAGTTTACTCCATGCAAACAAGCGAGCAGAGTTCAAACTTCCTCCCACTCTATCCCATAGGAGAGACCCCCTAAAAACTGGACCTCCTACCCCTGCTGGCGTGCCACGGGGTAAAACTGTAAAACTGTATAAATCTATATATATTCCCCACCTGCAACATTGAACTCTGAGGAGTGGGGGGGGGGGGGCGGGGGCGCGCGGGGGGGGGGGGGAGGACGGGGCGGGGATGGGGGGGGCTGGGGCTGGAGCGAGAAGAAGTTGGAGGGAGGGAGAGGGAGGGTGTAGGTGGGGGGTGTGGTGG
>CAUYQV010073634.1:0-17443 GCA_963574575.1 Galagoides demidoff | reverse complement strand
CGTTTCTTGGTAACCCCCCGTTGGCCTTTTGCCCGGGGGGCGCGGTGGCCCACCACCCCTGCCGCCCCCACCCCCCCCCCCCCCCCCCCCCCCCCCCCCCCCGCTTATTCTACAACTTCTTAACTCAAGGCTTTCTAAGACATTAAGCCTTTCTCACAGAGACCAACTGATTTCACACAACTTCTGTGTGGATATTTCCCGCTTTTTCTCAAGTTGGACTGCTGCCTGGGAGGCATGCTGAGCTCCACTCAGGAAATGCTCTCAGTGTGAGAACTCTTTGAGCCACATAGCACTCTATTTGATCAATTCTGTGTGTTCACATTTTTATTGTTGGCTTATTTTAAAGGAAGCTGCCTATCCTCTCCAAGGTCATTTCTGCTTCTGTGGTTTATTTGGAATTTATATGGGGAGCTGAGGATAGAAATTATAAGCAAATTTTGTTCTTATTGACAGAACATCTCTAAAGAGACAGAAAAAGATGAGTCAAAGGAAGAACAGGGCCAATAAAGTTCTGAGTGATAAACCAGAAGGTCTTTGGTTTATGAAAATCAGTCAAAAGCTAGAGAGGATGTTAAGCTCAAAATGAATCAATGACTGAGGAGTCATGAGATAATCTCAGATGAATTCATGTCTATTCCTTAGAGGATAAAATGGAAATGACAAAAGGCAAGGCTCACTTCTCTAAATTTGGTAAGGGGCAATGGGTAATAAACATGTAAACCAGCTGGTACCCACTGTGATGTTAGTCAGGAACCAACAACTTCACCTCAGAAATCTCCTCCCTATGGGTGGTGCCTGTGGCTCAAGGAGTAGGGTGCCGGCCCCATATACCAGGGTGGTGGGGTTCAAGCCTGGCCCTGGCCAAAAACTGCAAAAAATAAAAAATAAATAAATCTCCTCCCCAAAGCAGAATCTGGTTCCCATTGTTACTAGGCACCTATGGAAATAAAATATCTGAGACCAAATTTGGGCAATAGTGCAAGTGATGCCCAAAACACACAGAATGAAGGAAATTGACAGGTGGGTGGAGAATATCACATGTAGGCACATACAGGTGGCAGTTCTGGGGTCCCCAAGTTCCACTTGAGGCCATAAGGCAAATGGTGTCTATCTATCAGTACCTGTCATCAATGAAATCCAGTGTGGTCAAGCTGCCTGCAGGTGTTAGCAACTTGATTCCTATTATTGGTTTGTTAGTTCCACCCCCTTCCTTCCTTACTCCCCCTCCCTCTCTCCCTTCCTTATTCTTTTTGGTTCACCCAAATCTTTACTGAATACACCAGGTGCTGTGAGAATACATATAAGAATAAGATGCTGCATCTTACTTTCAACTTGCTTGTCACCTAAAAGGGAAGACAGGACACATACAACTGCAACACTGAGCAGTGTGTGGTGAGTGATACAAATGAGAAAGCCATGGATCTGAGAGGAGAGGCAATGACAGCCAAATGGCGGCACCTGAGAATGCTAGCTAGTGGGGGTAGAGAGTGGAGTGGCCTGGGAAAAGTGGTGGGGTGGAGCCGGAGGGTTCCTTCCATAAGCGGAGGAAGAAAGCTGCTGGCAATTTCAAGCTATTTCACAGAGCTGAGCAAAAGGAAATAGAATGCCATCTGGAGGAATGAAGGGTAACTGCTCCAGCCATGCCACCCCTCTGGTCATAAACTTTACCTGAGGGCTTATTAATGTCCCAATTTCTGGGTCCCTGCCCTCCAGAGCTCCTTATTTTGGAGGAGGAGGTAGCCTGATAATTATACATTTCTTACTAGTTCCCAGGTGATCCTGCTGGTGCTGATCTAAGATGCACTATCTGGGAATATACCATACAGGCTCCACCTGACTTGCTGTTTCCTATGCCTAGAAGTTTCTCCCTCAGGTATTCACATGACTCTTGCTCCCACTTTATTCTTCACATCTCCTCTCCTGACACTTTATCTCCTTCTTAGACTTTATCTCTTCGAAGTCCTTATCAGAGCTCAACACTATGGCGTATTAATTTCTGTCATCCCATTGCAATGTAAACCCCACAAGAGGTTTTGTTTTATTCATCAGTACCTAAAGCAGCACCAAGTTCCTAAAACCTGCACTCCTGTAATTCTAGGCTTTAAAACAGTGTTGGGCACATGTCAGGCACTCAATAGATAATGCTGACTGAATGCATGAGGTATTGTCTTAGAGAGAAGAAAGATGGAACAAAGAACCTATGTAGTTTGTGGTAGGAAGAATGGATGCTACTTCTTCTCCATCTCACCAATAAAGATATATTTTTTTTCTTTTTGTTGTCATTAGTAAAAGGTTTGGTGTCAGGAGTGGGAGAAAGGGAGGCTATAGAAGTATGTGGGATGCTAAAGTAATTGGATAGCTTTTAGAGCAGCTGTGTGGAGACTGCACTACCTCGTCAATCCATGCTCCTATGGAAAAAGAAGAATGAAACCCTCATTCTGGGCAGAGAAAAACAAGGCAGGCTATACTTCTCTCCAAAATACTGAAGTGATTTTCCTATTCGATATTATATGATGTTCTACTAGTCACTTAGTCAGTTTTCTTTGCCTCTACACACAAATCTGAAACTTAGGGAGAACTGGACTCTCTCAGGTGTCCTCATCTCTGCTCCATAAGCTGAGGACTTAGAATATTTTCTCTGCAGCCAAAATTTCCAACTACTCCAAACATCATACTATACAGGGTCATTCGAAATATTCCAGTCTTCAATATGTTTAGCAGTTTTAATGCCAAACATTATTCCCATGTTGGCAGACATCTCATGCAAACATTATGGAGAGAATATAATAAGACCCCAACCATACCTTATTAAAAATCTTGTGTCCTCATCACAGACACAATATCAGAAAGAGGAACTTAGAGGACATTTATGTGATCCCTGAATTAGTCTGATAAGATAAAGACATTCTGAAAAAAAGTTAGGCAAACTAATGAGATCACATGAGTGAATGGTTACAGATTCTGTAAGTGCAAAAATAATGCAAAGTTTTCATCTGGTGATAAAATGGGTGATACCCTGGAATTTTCATCTTTCAGCAGTTGGTAATCTAAGACTGAAATGCTGCAAAAAACATGAAATGTGTGTTAATAAAACAAAGGTAGAAAAAAAGCAGGAAGAGAGAGTGTGTTAACCTAATATACTTGCATTTTCATTTGGTTTAAATACTTGTTCATGTTTTATTTATTTACTTTTCTCAGTTTGGATTGTTAGATTAAACTATAAGCCCCCAGGAGACAGACTGCTGCTTTCTCTGCAAGACACCCCCTGGCACAGCCACTTTGAAGATTCTTAGCTCTACTTGCAGAAAAGAAATGATGGCCAGGTAGATTGGGATCACTGGTCTCCTGGTACTTGGTTAGTAAGTGTTTGTGGAATGAGGGAAGATGAGAGGCCTGGAAAGATGGATGAGGAGATGATAGCCCCTGTTCTCTCATAACTAAAGGAGGAAGAGAGAAGACCATTTATTTGGCTAAAATTCCTCAGAGTTTAACACACATTCTTATTGTTTTCAATTCCAGCTTGATTTCTCTGTCTGTCGGGCTCCCACCTGAAACAGAATTCTAGCTAGGTGGTTAATAGAGGAACTATTTACAGAGATGTGGGCCAGGTAAGGGGACAGATGAGGGATGCTGCAGTACCCAGAGATTAGTGACCCCTGGGTCTGAAGAGACAGATGATGGACAGAAATCACCCTCCTCAAGGCCGAGAGAGCTGGCCTGGGAGGGGGGAGTGTCCAGCAGGAGCTGTGGTCTTGGAGGCTGGCAGCTGTCAGAACTGCAGCAGCACTGAGACCAGGAAGAAATACCCCAGCCTCTCTCTCTTCCTGCCTCTATCCGAGACAGTTCACAGAGACCTTGACCCCCAGGCACAGAGAAGAGAAAGGCAGAGTATAAATGGAAGTTGGAGCGAGTTCTTTAATTTTGCTTGATTTGCTTTTTGATTTCTTCAGGGCTTATTTAAAGCTGTGCCCACACCCTTTTTGCTATGTAATAGATATTGAATAATGAAGGTCCAACAAAGAAGTTTCCAGGTAACGTGAGGTAACAAGGAAAGATTCAAAGGAAATCACTGAACTAGGGTCCATTTCATCCTCCCTACCATCAGATGGCCCCTAGTAATGCTCGGTGGTCCTTCCAAAGATTGCAAGACATTCCCCTCAGGGACATTTTAAAGTGATACCCTCCCTTCATCAGGTCCCCATTCAAAGAAATCTCCCTTCAAAGAACCAGGACCTCACCTCCTACTTTATAGAGGAAAGAGGGGCAGTTGGCCAGCTTTCTGTCTCTGCAGAGACCCAGCGCCAAACCTTTCCCTGGGTCTCTTTTATCTACAGTCTCTACCTCTCCCTATTTCTCCCACCTGGCATAAAATATAAACATACTTTCCTTACATAGTAAATGCAAAAGAGCAAAACACTCCTTCAATTCTAGCTATTGACTCCTTCTCTTCTCACCCTTTCCTATACCCTATACCATCGCAGCTGATTTCCTCACATCCCAATTGGTCCTCAACCTATGGCACTCTTGTTTTCACTCTCCACTCCAGCAAAAGCACCTTTGATGATATCACAAATGATTTCCTTGATGGCCAAACCAGTGGGCACTGTTTCACAGTACTTGATGTGACTAACTTGTCCCTTTTTGGATCTTTGTTTCCTTCCTATATTCTTACTCTCTTTCTAGGCATTTCTGCTACTTTCTTCTCTGGCTTTTCTCCTCTGCCATGTTCAGTTTTTGGCTTTCTTTTCATGTAACGAGCGCTCCCTGGGTGCTCCAGTGTACACTCAAGGTTTCAGGAAATTCTGTTTACACACAAGTCACTGTGCTCTGTTTCATTGTCTAGATAGCTCTCTCTCGCTTCAGATCCCTCCATCCAACTGGGTGCATTATAGGTACCTCAAACTATACACATCCAAAAAAGATGTGTATCTTCTCTGCAAAGAGCTCAGTCCAATTAGGCAGTCCTGAGAATCACTTTCCACTGTTCCCTCCTTCCTCCTCCCATCTGGTTGCCTAACTGTGAAAATTCTACCTCCTGAATAGTTCTCTAATTGGTTCTTTCTTTTCCTTCCATTATCACTGCCATGAGTGAGGACCTACCTCATATTTCTACGGTCACCATAATGTTGCAGTTGTCTTGCTGCCAATCTTCAGTCCTCAAGCCTTCCCTTCTCATTGACGGCAAAGAAAACTTTCTTTTGAAAATCTAATCATCTAAATTCCTGCTTAAAATTCTTCATGAGCTACCACCCTGTCACCTGTGGTAGAAATCAGAACTGTGTGTTGAGGGACCCAAGGCATGTCAATGCCTCCCCCCCCCCCCCCACGCAGCCTTACTCCTACTAGGAGAAATCTCTTCTATGGTAGTTTATCTATACTTAATTGTTCTGGTTTTCTAGACTTGACCAAATTTTCACCTGCAGTCCTTTGAACCAATATATAGAGTGGATGTAAAGTTCTTAAATTGCACATAAACTTTATGTCCACCCTGTATTTATTCTCTGTATCTTGAAACCCTTAACCTAATTTCTACTTGTTCTTTATGACTGAAATCAGGGCCATGTTCTTTTAGTACTAGTCCTTTAAAAGAAAAAAAGGATTAAACACCTTGCGTGGTTAACAAACTGCTCAAATTCCTGTTTGTCCTTTAAGACTCATCTATTCAAGTATTCTTTTTTAGACCTTTTCTCCACCCTTCTGTCTGGATTAAGTGACCCTCCCCTGCATTCACTGGGCACCAAGAGTTTCCTCTGGAAGCACAAGGATCCCAGGGTAGAATCATTTACCTGTCTATTACTCATTACGCCGTGCACCTGGGCTGTGCTTTGATCTCTGTAGTTCCAGATTAGCAGCAGGCAGACACCCTACAGATATTGATAGATATCAAATGAAAGTCTCCCTCATTAAACATTTCCCAGTCTTGCCAAATTACTTTCCTTCATCCCCAACAGCTCTAGAGAACAGGAAAGGAAAAAAGATGTCTGGATTCACCACAAGTGGTGGTGTCAATTGTGAAGTCGGCTCACCTGGCCTGGGTTTAGTCTGAACTCCATCCTCAGCTCTTCAAGTCCTTTTATCCTTATGGAGTTCTGCTTCCTTATTTATTCAACAAGGGGACTGGGTTAATCTAGGGGGTTTTGGCCTCTCCAATTCTGACATTCTATGACTTAAAAAAAAAATCATCATTTATAGAATAAAAATTCATACTTTTAATTAACTGAAAGTCCTAAGTTTTAAAATCCTAGTAGAAGGGATTAATCTTTCAGGAGAACCAATTGGTGGTAACCGCTGGGTATCAGTGTGACCACTGAGAGAGAGAGAGAGATTGCTGGTTATCTCTGGCAGGTTCCCTCAGATCTGGCCCCCTCGTCAAAGACATACTTCACAGCCTTCCTTGCGGTGAAGGCCATCTACTGACTTCTGACTGGTAGGAAGTGAGGTTTGAACTTCTGGACGGTGGCCTTAAAGAAAAGGAAAATGACCTTTCTTTTCCATTGCCCTGGTGGCTGGACTCAGTGATAGAAGACTCCTGAGGGAGTTGAAAGTTTTACACAGCAGAGCTGCCAAGCAGCAGGAGCCTGGTTCTCTGGTGCTACCTACCACCCACAGCTGTTCTGGATTTTTACACGAGAGAGAAATTAATTTCTTTTGAAAAGTATGGCATTCTTTGTTATAGCTAAACCAAACAAAAGCAGAAACAGCCCAACCCAATATCTGTAGTATCCTTACTAAAAATATATAATATAATAAGAAAATATTATTTTCAAAGTACACTGAAAACTGAAAGAAGGAACAAAGATGCTCATTGTGTTGAAGAAAACCACTTAGAAGTTTGCGTCAACCTTTAATAAAATAATCTTAGAGGAAATTCATGACACTAAAGATTCTAAAGCTTCCTATTCTGTGTCTGCTTTATCATAAAGAAGCTAATGCCTAGAGGCAGGCTGAAACTTTTATTTAGCAAAGCAAATTCTAATCCAATAAACCAGTTATCTACTGATTGATCATTACGAAAACAAGCCACCAAAAGAGCTTTCATTTTCTGTTCAGTAATTCCAGTTACAAAGATAGAAAAAACATAGAATGATTTTGTTAGCCAGCACAAAAGAGGCCGGGAAGTTATGAAACATTTACATCCTTTGCTGCTTTTCAAGAGGTGGAAGTGATTTTGCTTAATGTTATTACCCAGTAAGTACTTTGGTGCCATAACATAAAGGATCCATTATCAGAATGCGCTTCACGGAGAAGGGAGCCCAGAAGTGTTTGAAACGCCCCTTCTCCCCCTTGCTCAGTGGGCAGGGAGAGCACTGGCCCCCCAGAGCACCGTCCACCTGTGAGTGCCGGTCAGAGGACAGCGATAGCCCTGCATGTCTTTAACAAGGAAAGCAGGAGGCTCGAATACCAGAACACACCACAGGGAAGAAAGCTTTGGGTATAATGAGCTGATAAACAATCAGCACTTAGGGGTTGTACTCGGAGCTGATGCGTGAGGAAAGCTAAATATATTCTACTATTAACAGGTGGCAAGAGCTATGAGGAGGTCTCAGAAGGAGACCTGGGACCTGATTAATGGAGAACAATTCCATAACCCACACACTGACTTGAAGGGGAAAGGTTCAAAACCAACCACACATCCTTTACAGCTCCTCATGCCCCCGTTTACAGAGCACACATCTCAACCTGTCGTCTGGAGCTGAAGAGGCACCTGCTTTGCTCATTACAGTGCTGTGATGCTGACGCTCTCTACTTCTCTGATCTGACTAGGTTGGGGTGTCAGGGCTCAGGAAGAGTGAAACAGAGGCAGGGAAACCAGAATCAGAATTCCAAAGGGCCTTGAAAGCCAGGTAGAATATTGTGGATTTGCTAGTGTTAACAACAGGAAGCCAGCGTAGGCTTTGAGCAAAGGAGTAGCAAGATAAAAGCCTCATATGAAAAAGAACTAGAGACAGGGAAATCTGTCAGGAGAAAATGACCTTAACCCAGACTGAGACTTAAAGACAAAAATTCCTGGATATGGCTGGTGGCCACTGCAAGAGGACAGATGAAATACTTTTTATAAGAATAGAAGGAACTAGAGATAAATTGTTCTCTGGGAATTGAACAAGAGGGTCATTTGAAGACGTGGAGTAAAACTCTTCAAGGAAGCAAACATACTGAAGAATAAAAAGGCTGAACCCGGCTCTGTGCCCATAGCACCGTGGTTACGGTCCCAGCCATATACACTGGGGCTGGCAGGTTAGAAAACCCCGCCTGGGCCTGCTAAACAACAATGGCAACTGAAACAAAAAAATAGCTGGTTGTTATGGTGGGCACCTGTAGTCTTAGCTACTTGGGAGGCTGAGGCAAGAGAATCGCTGAAGCCCAAGAGTTTGAGGTTGCTGTGAGCTGTAAAGCCACAGCATTCTACCAAGGGTGACATAGTGAGACTCTGTCTCAAAAAAAAAAAAAAAAATAGCTGAACCCACAAGTTTAGACTGAGAGGAGACACTGCCAATGACCATACCAGGACAGCTGGTGCTAACTGGGACAGTTCCTGACAATTCTGGGCCAGTGCTATACAAATGGAGACATAAGGCCTTCCTGTCAAAAATAGACTTAAGCAGCAATGTAGATGACAAGTCCGATCCACACAACCCCTCTGATCACTGTGCTCTGACCCTAGATTTCTCAAAGTTCAGGGCATTCAAATAAAGCCAGCATCAGGAGACAAAGGGATAAAAACCTGCTGTTGAGAGGGAATCACCAGGGAAGGAAGGTGGCAAACAAGCACAACATCCCTGAGGTTGAACTTGCTCTAACGAGTCACTGTGTTTCTCATGGTTCTTTTCAATATGCCACGTCCTAACTTGGGGCCTCTTTGCTTACAGGATTCGAGGACCAAACTACATTTAAAAAATTTCCTACTTCCCTTAAGTCATTTCCCTGAATCTCCACATCCTGTCTGCATAAGCGGGGCCGTAGGTACAGCATGGGCGCTGCTCATTAATACACACCAGCTGCTTAGAGGGTTGAACCAGCCCAGCTCTCACCTCTGGAATGGGAGGAAGTCTGCCGCATCAGAGCTACTCCCACAGAAAGAACAGAGAAGGGAAAGAATCTTCCCTGGGATGGGAGAGGCATCTTGAAAAAATGCAGGGCTGGGTGAGGAAGGCGGAGTCCTTGGGAACTCAGCAAGCAGACCTGAAGGAGACCTTAAGAACCCAAGAAGCAGCCATGATGGTGGGGAGCCTAGTCTCTTCGTATCCACAGCCCAGCTGTGGCAGGGCTGGGTGCTCAGCCTTGGCAAGGCTCGAGAAGGGGTTTCTCTCTATCCCTCTTGAATCTGAGCTCTCCTATCAGTCCAAAGAGGCTGTTCATCCCATCCAGCACCAATACCTTGTACACTAACTTTATGTGTGGGCTATTTCTCTACTAAACTGCGAGCTACCAGAGGGCATTCATTCTGCTGGTCAGTGTTCCGGCACACGATGCACATTCAGATATGCTTGTTGAATGAATGACTGCACACGCCCATGGCCACTTTCTGTGCCTTTTTGTGTATGTGACAATCTAAAATTCTTTCATCATCTGTCTTCTATCCCTTATGGGCCCTGCTTTTTGAATGATTCACCACCAGTGACTCATCATCACCGTAGAGAATGTGACCAAGATTAAACTTCCAATTTTACCTACATAATCTACCCCTTTTCATTATTGTTCTGAAAATATCTGTTCTAAAAACAAGATTAAATCTTCAGGTTTTTCTTAAAAGCAATTATATTCTATGCCTCAATAAATGGCAGATAGAGAAGTATGGTCTGTGGAGTCCTGCAGAGCTAGGCGAGAATCCCACCTGCGTCCTTGCATGTGACCTTGGGTTAGCTTGCTGTGAACTGGGGCTAAAAGGTTGGGACCTCCTTTAGCTTATTTGTAAAATGAGATACCAACTGCACAAAGTTACTAATAAAATTAACATTATAGATATTCATTTTAAGTATTGATAAGTATTAGCTATTTTATCACCCCATTAAGTATTTACTAAATGCCTAGAACCATGCAATAGCAAAGCAGTACCCATATTATTGCTTTAATCCTTCCAACAACTTAGTGAGGAAGGTTCTAATACTACCTCCATTGTCCCAGATAAAGAAACGGAGGCTTAGAGAAGTTAAGGAAGTTGCCTAAGGTAACAGAGTTACTAAGTGTAGGAATGCAGAAATTGAAACCCAGGCAGTTCAGCTTCAGACTTGTGCTACATTGACTGGTATGAAAACAGTTCTGTGTAAATACTTGTCAAAAATCACAGCCATCTTAGTTCTACACTGTTGCCAGAATTTATTTTTTTACTGTTTTAGATTTCTCTTTTACCTTTACTAAGAAAACAAAGGTCTACCCTAATTTCCTGTGATGCAAAAGATCCTTGTTTTTGTTTTTGTTTTTTGTTTGTTTGTTTTGTCCTCAACCTCACAATATAATAAATAACTAGGTTTGCTTTCAGGGAAACAAAGAGGTGAGGGAGAAACAGAGAACATAGAGTGAAATGTGCTGGCATAGGAATCTAATTTCCTGATTGACATTGAAATGTTTGACTGAAATGTTTGAGTTGCCCTGTGCCCCTTCAGCCCTCTGACATTAGAGTATCAGTAAATACAAAAGTCACCTTATTTTTCATGCTTTGCTTCTTTCCTTTTCTATGCAGTTTTAAATCTTACTTGTGGATGTGTAATTTAATATAGTTACCCCCAAACAAAAAGGTATCAGCTTTTGTCATCAGATTTTCCTTGTCTATAAATTCATTTTCTGAGACCCTTAAAGCTGGCCATTTCCTAAGCATCTGGTACACAACTGGCACGATCCAACTGTTGCTAGTTTATGCGTAAAGAGGACTGAGCTCATTAGCTGCTCTCAGGAGGCAGGCTGGGCTGCTCCGAGTGTTCTTTGATTCACACTCAGTGTCCTAATCATATTACAAGTGATAATTACATATTATTAGATTTAGCCAAGACCTACAAAATTATAAGAATGCAAGAAATTGGTCTTCCCCGTAAATATTAACAAGCCCCCCAAGTTGTATTGAGGGATAAAAATGAGGTAGATTAGAATGATAACTTTGGACGGGCAAAGCTGGTCAAAAATAATGTGAAATCCTGTTATTCCATGTCTTCCCATCAGATTCTTGTTCCCTGGAACCATAAACTTGCAGAAAGTAGCCTCTAAGTAAATAAAGACAAACACTTCCAAACCTGAGCAGCAGCTCTGTCTTTGGTGATGAGAGAATGACATGTCTAATGAAGGCAAAGATGCCCCATTTTCAGTGGTGAGGACACTTAGAAATATTTCTAGCTGTAAAGGAGCTCCAGGCACCTGTTGGTGGACAGGTGAGCCTGGCTTCTCCAGCTTCTTCTCGTTGTTTCTTTTATTATCTTTCCACTGTTCAGACAGTCTGGGATTAACTTATTAAGTGGCAGCAAAGAGAAAATGGCAATTATTACTTTCACTGCTGAACAACAGAGAAGGTAGTGCCACTTCCTCCAGAAGGCTCCCAGTCACTGCGAGTTCCACACAGAAAACAGTGCTGCCAGTGGCCTCATTTCCTTGGCAAGGTGGCACTTGGGGACGCATGCCTGCTCAGCTACAGCAGCTGGGTAACTTATACCGGAGTGCCACACCGGAATGATTACGGAAAGAGCGACTGCTGAGCGGGGGAGCAAGGTCCTAGGTCACACCAGCCTATGATACCTGTTTATCTTATACCTGATATCAGCCAAGAGAGGTAGAAATAACTCCTCTACAGCTTGCGGCTGGACCATCAGCCTTGAAAACGGGCTCCTTTCCCCAAATCTCTAAAGAAGTTGACAAATTCCAGGATATAAAGCCCCAATCTTGCGTGTCCAGGAGACCAAAAATCAACCCTCAGATGTTCACTCTTTTCTGTCCTCCCAGAAACACTGGGGTGGAAAAATTGGGGATAGTATTACCATCTGTATCCTTTGCTTCTCCTCACTACCACCTCATCCTGCTCCCCTAAAACTGAGGGCAGAACTGGAACATGTCCTCTGTGAGCATTGCATTCATGGGAACCCTAAAGACAGAGCCAAGATACTTTGAGGGAGAGAGAGAAACACTTCTCTTTTCTACTTACAAATTCTACTTTACACCATTCCTAAAAAGAACAACTTTAAGCCTCTAGGCACTACTGAAGGATATATTTAAGGTTCTTCCAGCTCTAAAAGGTAGGCATGCCATACTCTCCAGATTCAAAGGAGGACCCCCTGCAAATGTGAGCAAATAGCGGGCTGTCTATACCACAGCAAGTGTTCAGGATAATAAGAACTTGCATAGTAAGTAACATACCACTTTATACCCAGCCCCGTGCCTCAGTAAGGAAGGCTTATAGAACTCATGCTAACCCACAGAGCAAGAAAATCTGATTGTTTTTACCCTTCTATGTTTTTCCCTCAGAAAAGTACCTGTAATTTTACAGCTGACTACTTTTATTCTGCTTATTTTGAGTGGAGTCATTTGCATTGCCCAGATCTGAAACTCTTTCTAATAATCGCTCTGCAGGTTAACTGGTACACATAAAAATCATGAAGCTCAACTCTTCAATTAGTCACTGGTGAATTTCAACCCACTGCTCCTGCGTACAACTCTAAACGAGAGGCGTTAGTGCTCAGGTCATAATTCACGTGGTAGAACAGCGTCACCGAGCATCGACCAAGGCAAATACTGCAAACGCTGGTCAGAGCTACTGCAGAGACAGAGTCCCATTCAACCCTGGGTCCACTACTGAGATGCGCGCAGAACAAAAGTATGGAAAGCCAGACTTGTGCCCACCATGGCCTCTCAGTGGGTGAAAGCAAAGACCCAGGAGCCGTGTGTGCAGTTTACACTGGGAGCAGGAAAGTGCAGATTCGCAGAGACCACAAATCAGAAAAAGTGAGGCACAACTCAGGAGCAAACCGGCACCCCCTGAGCCAAATCAGAGCCGTGCAGGGCTTGAGAGTCTCTCCACTTACCCAGCATAGCGGTTGTTATAGAGGTGGCTGTGCCCTGGCTGCAGAATCTTCAAAAAGAGCCAGCAGAGAGGCAGGAGAGCAGCTGTCGGGCCCCTGCGCTTCCCGGGGCACTTCATAGCGTCTGTGAGAGGCGCTGAAAGTGGCTTAAGCAGCCACCCGGGGAGGCTGGAGGTGGCTCATAGCACCCCCTACACAACGCACGCCTCCTCTGGAAGGGGTGGGGGAGAAGGGCTGGGAGCGAGCAGAATGTGACACTTCTTTCCAGCCACAAGGGAAAAAAAGTTTAGGCAGCCGAGGAAGGAAAGTTGCTATTGAGACCTGGTCTTGGGAGAAGCAGCGGCGACGGCAGCAGCCCGGCCCAGCAGTGGAGCTGATCCTGAATCAGGCAGGGGCTGGGCCTCCCCCGGGGTTGACTCGTGGAGGGGTTCGCTGGGTGCTGCTTCCTTTGGGTGCCTCCTCTTTGCTTTGCCAGTGTGGAGCCCCTAACCTTTTTGTCAGCCTGTCTTTCTCTGCTACCCTCTGCAGCAGAGGACCTAATTGCAAATGATCTGTCTGCGGATGAGCTAACCAGCTGGCATAGAACATTCGGAGCTCCATGCTTTGATCTCCCAGGAAAGCTTTCTGCAGTGTTCCACGAAATGAGATGCACAGTGAGCAGCCTGGGGACCGTGCTCAGGGCCGAGGGGCGGCACCTGGTGGGGGCTGCCGGCTCCTGACCGTCCTACCCGGAGCGGGTAGTGGCTTCAGTGGCCTCGGGAAGGTCTCACTTTCCCCGCTGCGCGGCACCCAGACCTGCTACTATCTCAGGGCTTCTTATGGTAAACAGGAGGCCTTCAAGGGAGGCCACATGGGGAGCCAGACTATTTAAATCAGCACTCCTGGGCATGGGCTCGGTCCTCGGCCATTCTAATGTGAACCTACCGTGCTGGGCTGGAGCAGGGGGCTTCTCAGAGTTGGCCCCCTATCAGATCTTCCGGGAAGCTCATTAAACTGCAGCCCTCCCAGCGGGTTGGGGGCAGATTCCGCAACCCTAACAAGCGTCTAGGGGTGAAGATGCTGCGGGCCCTTCAGCCACACTTGGAGTATCCAGACTTCACTTTAGAATGAGGTCAGCCTTGCCTTTTCTCACTGAAGACCGGAGCAAAGCGTTTCCGTCTTATTTTCTCCATCAAGGGTTTTGTTTTCTCTTTCTCTTTTTTTACATTTCAGGTTAATGTGAGGGTACAAACAACTAGGTTAGGATGTTTGTGTTTGTTAGGTGGAGTCCTTCTTGTAGTTGTGTCCTGCAGATATCTGACAGGCTGCCACACCCCTCTACACTGTGCCCATTAGGTGGGAGCACACCACTCTCCCCTCCCTCCCCAAATCAAATTAAATTGGGTTTTTCTCTTATATGGGCATGAATTAGATCATCTACTGGCTTCGTATTAGTACTGAGTACATTAGAAGTTTGCTTTCCATTCTTGTGATACTTTACTAAGAAGAATATATTTCACCTCCATCCAGGTAAATACAAAAGATGTAAAGTCTCCATCTTAATGGCTAAATAGTATTCCATGGTATCATAGCTCGATTTACAACTACCAAGATGTGACAGCAACCTAAATGCCCATCCACCCAGGAGTGGATTATCAAACTGTGTTTTTCTTTTCGCATCCACTTACTCTACTCATATACACCAGAGAGGCCTCTGAGGGGATCGGCCCTGCCCTGTTAGGTAAGCAGGATATTATCTAGGGTGCCCCTCTTATTCTCCACACCAAGTCCTCTTATACTCCAGAAGAGAGTGAGCCCAATATGATAGCCAGGGTACCTGTTAGAAGAGAAAGCTCCAAATCGTCCCCATTTCCACTACCTGAGAAGTTGAACCAAACTCCTCTGACAGATTCAAGGTCAGGTTCATGGCAGAGATGAAATGATTTTCATTTGAAATGAATCTCTGAAGTTTTCTTCAACTCCCCGGCTCCCTGGGCCTCTCTCTGACATCTGGCACGTCCTCTGCTGTAGGACTTACTGTGTCATGTTGCATTTTTGTCTGGTTTCCTCATAAAGCTGTCTTCTCCTTGAATGCAGAACTCGATCCCTTTTGTCTTGTGCACACTTCCTTTTATACAAACCTCCTTGAGAGAACACAATGTTTCCTGAAGGAATGGTCAGCAGTGTTTGGTGAGTGAATGATGAACTTGGGAAGGATTCATTCATCAAACATCACTTCTGTATCTGCATAGAAATAACACCCTGGCAGCAGAGAGCACTAGGAGTGCTTCTAGGGAGGTCAGGTCTCCTGGTTTCACTGATTTGTTTATGTTGTCTTCCTTCCTGACCTCATGGCCTGGCACTTGGGTCATTCTAAACTGGTAAGGCCGCTTTCTCAGCAAGATGCATAACAATACTTGAGGCCTGTCGGATAAGGCCAAGAAAGGCTATACAGCAGCCAGTGAACTGTTGAAATAAGAGGTTACCGTACAAATAAAACACTTCATCTCTTTGCATTTCATTATGTCAGAACAATGTATAAATCTGTCGTTTTATATCACAGCCTTAAACTAGGAATGTTCAGTCTCTGACTAGGAATGAAGCTCATCCTCAAATCCTTCTGAAAGACTGAATCCAGCGAGCAAGGTCAGTAAATGTTCTCTGGACTCTCAGACCAACGGAATAATTTCCTGGACCATTAAAAATGCAAAAGACTAGAAGACATCCTATAACCTTCCTAAAAATTTCAGATCAAAGAGAAGTCCTCAAACAATACAAGTCATGCCTAGCAATCATTCTTTGCTCTTCTAAGGCCCAGGTTATCTGATCAAACTTCTCTTGCAATAGATAAGCTCCCATAAAAGGAGTGATAAATGGAGTCCATTTAGCCAGTGGGAGGAGAGAGAACAGTTTTATAGATGAATTCAAAGATAAAAGTTCCATTTTTAAGGCACTGAGAGGGAGTGAATTATTAAACCAGTTAGGGGTTTGGAGATGGGAAGACAAGACATTCTATTTATTGGCTATGGTTTTGTCGTGTTTTAGTGAATGAGTGAACTGCATTAGGAGAAATATTATGCAGGGAAAGAACTGGAACTACGACTGGGAAAGGAAAATGTCATCCCTGGGATTTGGGTCCATCCTTCATGATGAGATAATGTTTAATGTCCCTTCCATATCTGAAATTCTATGATGCTGTGGGGAAAGATTTTTCAATCCCCCTCCCCCGACCCAGTTGTATGAGAGATGCATAGATTTATTTTGGTCAAGGTATCTGGAGGAGAAGAAAACGGTGTGGGTGGTGGCGCTGTGGGGTACAGACGACCTTCCTGCTGCAGTGGGGTTTGTGCTCATTCCTCAATGTCTTGCTAACATGGACCCCATCAGTTCTCCTTGATGGCTTCCTGTCATTGTTCCAACAGGCGAGGAAATGGCAAATGTGAAGTTAGGTTACTGCCTTATGTGGTCTTGGCAAGTCTGTGAGGAATGTTCTAAACCGTCCTTTAATGACAAGTCACTAACAATTCCCTCCTGACTGCCTCAGCGCCCTGGGCTCCTCCCTCTTGCGCCTGTGCCTTTGGTCTTTCTGTCATCAGCTATCCATCCTTCTCCCTCCCTTAAACACAAGCTGCTTGTCCTCTTTCAGGCTTCTCAGAGCACACTCTTGAACCCTGACCATTTGTTCTCCTTCCCTTCTAAGATCAGGGGTCTGTTCTCTGTTCTCACTCCACATTGGCGCGGTTTCTGAGGCTGTTTACCACTCACTGTTGGAGAGTTTCTTTTCCCGTGGGCTCTGGGACATTGTCCTCTCCTTCCTAGGGTTCCTTCTCTATTTTCTGCCTGCTTAAACAGCAGATGTTTCTCGGAAACCTTTGTTTGGCCTTCTCTTCTCCTTGATTCATATCATGGCAAACATGGGCTCTGATTTTGGGACACTTTGTAGGGTCTGGGCAGATAAACAACCCCCTTGTTACATTCGGAGTTTCCATGTATCCTATAGGAACTCATCAGATGAGGTCTGACAATGAAGTTCATGAGCTTGATTGTCTGACCTCATAGATGCTGCAATAGGAAGTTATGCGGGCAGGGGCACATCACGGATCAGCGTGTTCTGAGGAAGTTGACATTTCAACCAAGTGTGAGCGGGAGCCAGCCATCCCAACAAGGGTAATGTGGGGGAGTGAGGGATGGGATAAGACCATTGCAGACACAGAGAACAGCAGAAACTGTCCCTTAGTAAATCTCAGCAGGATAAGGAACAACATTCAGGCTCCTCTGCTTGCATTAAAGGCCCTTGAAAATGTTTTCATTTTTGTCTTCCTCAATATTCACTTGTCGCCTTTCTCCGTCCGGCGGAGAGGGCGGCACCGTGCGTGTTCGGTATGTGAAGGGAGAAGAGAGCTATAGTAGCTTTAGAAGGAGAATGAAAGAACACGCACACAGTTCAGACTTGGAGGTCGCGCCTAGAA
>CAUYQV010073630.1:0-15811 GCA_963574575.1 Galagoides demidoff | reverse complement strand
CCAGCTTTTTTTGGTTGTAGTTGTTGTTGTTCAGCAGACCTGGGCCAGATTCAAACCCACCAGCTATGGCATATGTGGCTGGCACCTTAGCTGCTTGAGCTACAAGTGCCGAGCCGGAGATTAACTTTTATTTATTTTTTTTATTTTTATTTTTTATTTATTTATTTATTTTGGAGATAGAGCCTCAAGCTATCCCCCTGGGTAGAGTGCCATGGCATCACAGCTCATAGCAACCTCTAATTCCTGGGCTCAAGTGAGTCTCCTGTCTCAGCCTCCCAAGTAGCTGGGACTACAGGCGCCTGCCACAACGCCCAGCCATTTTTTTTTTTGGTTGCAGCCATCATTGTTGTTTGGTGGGCCCGGGCTGGGGATTTGAACCCACCACCTTAGGTGTATGTGGCTGGCGCCTTAGCCACTTGAGCCACAGGCACTGAGCCAGATTAACTTTTAAATTGGAATGTTGTAATAGGTTACCGAGTTATACTACTTATCATTTAAAATACAGATTAACGTAGTCTTTGCTTGAAACTTTTATGTATAAAACTGTAATTTTAAAAATGAAAAAACAGAATAATCTTTAAAAAGCTACTCTCAGTGTTCTCCAAAATCCTCACCTTCTGACAAATAAAATTTGGTGGACCTATCCTGTCCCTACATACTGGCTTACACTGCCAGGAGGCCAGACCCTCTTTGTCCGGTAACAACTATGTCCTCTTCTTCTGAATTGGGATGAGCTTCTGATTTCTCTGCCTAATAGAGTACAGAGGAAGTGATGAAATGATGTGCATGACTTCTGAAGCTAGGTCATAAAATGTGCTTCCTCCTGGTTCTCTTGGGACACTTGTTCTGTAGGAAGTCAGCCTCCCTGTGAAACTGACTCCATCTGACAACCCTGACACCAGCTGCAGGAGAAGCCATGTGTATGCCATCCAGGAGACACTGAAGCTGAGCCCCCAGCCAACTGCCCGCATCAACTGTCAGCCATGTGAGTGAGCCATCTTGGATGCAGCTTCAGATAGATGACTGTGGCTCCAGTCATCATGTGATTCCAGTCGCATGAGAGATCCCAACAGAAAACTGCCCATCAGAGCCCTTCCCAGTGTCCTCACTCAAAATCACTAGAAAAAATAAAGTGGTGGCTGTTTTACACCAGAAATTTTTTGGATTATTTGTTACTGACAGCAATAGTAGTTGAAACAGTGATCAAATATAAAAACCCAAATTATGAATACACAACAATAAAATTGCTTTCCACTTTTTATTAACATGAGCATTGTGACTTAAAAACTCATTAATCTCAGCTCAGCAGCTAGGACACCAGCCACATACACTGAACCTATGCTGGTAGATTCAACTCCAGCCCGGGGCCTGCCAAACAACAATGACAGCTACAGCGAAAATAGCCGGGCGTTGTGGTGGCCACCTATAGTCCCAGATATTTGGGAAGCTGAGGCAAGAGAATTTTTTAAGCCCAAGAGTTTGGTGTTGCTGTGAGCTGTGACTCCATGCACTCTACCGAGGGTGACACAGTGAGAGTCTGTCTCAAAACAAAACACTCACTAATCCCTTAGACTATCTGTAGTCTTATTTCTTAATTGAGGTATATATATAGAGAGAGAGACTTAAGTCACTTTTTTTTTTTTTTTTTTAAGAGACAGAGTCTCACTTTATCACCCTCAGTAGAGTGCTGTGTTATGACAGCTTACAGCAATTTCCACCTCTTGGACTTAGGCAATTCTCTTGCCTCAGCTTCCCGAGTAGCTGGGACTACAGGCACCTGTCACAGCACCTGGCTATTTTTTCGTTGCAGTTTGGCCAGAGCTGGGTTCAAACATGCCACCCTCAGTTTATGGGGCCAGCGCCCTATTTACTGAGCCACAGGTACCACCCGACTTAAGTCACTTCTAAGAACACTACTAGTGCTAGAGTTCTCTAATCAATAACAAGTAGGCAAGCAGTTACATTATTCATCCAGTTATTCATTTATGTGCAAACTATCTTTGATTTAAACATTTCTTCTTTGTTAATAATCAATGAATGTACTATTTATTAATAAATTTATTAATTCTGTCAATAAATATTTGACTCAGGCATTGTTCTAGGCACCAGACACTGTTCTTAGATCATCTAAGAGTGCTCATTAATCCAAATTTAGGCCTGGTGTAAGCAGAGCAGGCTGTATGACACCCTAATTGCCTCTCTTTCCAAGCCCTTGCAGGCTTTTGCAGGCCCAATAGAGCCAGTACTAGAATATTCTTTTCATGATTTTTGTCTTTTCTAAAGAGATGGCCTTTTTATTCAGTAACTACCATACCTAATACTGAAATCTATTCATTTGAGTGCATAAATATTGAGGAAACTGGCAAGAAGTTCTAGGTAGTTCCATGGAAAAACTGCTTCAAAAGAAATAAACTATATTATTTTATACAGTGCTGTTTGGGATTCCTAGGGAACATTTTTGGACTGGCATTTTGGAGTTTGGCCTTTTTCTTCAGAATGGAAACAAGAAGAATTAAATCAAATGAAATGAAAAGTTATTGTCTAGGCCAGGTGAGGTTGCTGATGCCTATAATCCTGGTGCTCTGGGAAGCTGAGGTGGGTGGATTGTTTGAGCTAAGGAGCTGGAGACCAGCCTGAGTAAAAGCAAGACCCTGTCTCTACCAAAAACAGAAAAACTAGCTGGGTGTGGTGGTGTGGACCTGTAGTCCCAGCTCCTCAGGAGGCTGAGGCAAGAGGATTGCTTGAGCCTAAGAGTTTGAGGTTGTTGTATGCTATGATGATGACATGGCACTCTACCCAGGGTGATGGAGTGAGATTCTGTCTCAAAAAAATAAACAAAAAACAAAAAACAAAAAATGGTGGTGCCTGTAGCTCAAGCAGCTAAGGTGCCAGCCACATACACCAGAGCTGATGGGCTCGAATCTGGCCCAGGTCTGCCAAACAACAATGAGAACTACAACCCAAATATATCTGGGCATTGTCCAGGCACCTGTAGTCCCAGCTACTTGGGAGGCTGAGACAAGAGAATTGCTTAAGCCCAGGAGTTTGAGGTTGCTGTGAGCTGTGATGCCATAGCACTCTGCCTAGGGTGATAACTCGAGGCTCTGTCTCAAAAAAAAAAAAAAAAGAGGGAAAAGAAAAGTTAATGTCTTCTTAAGGTAATACCATGAAAATATGAACCAAGAGAAATTAATCTGAATTTTAAACAAATGCCCCCAGTAAACCAGGGCTCTAGTTCACGAATTTTGTTTGCCAGGCATGGTTTCATTATAAAAAGAAAACCTACCTATTTTCCAATGTTTATCCTATGAGTGTGTCTGTGTTTCATTAAAAAACACATCTACACGTAATCCTACCACTCTGGGAGCCTGAGGTGGGTGGATTGCCCTGAACTCACAGGTTCGAGACCAGCCTGAGCAAGAGCGAGACCCCATCTCTAAAAAACAGCTGGGTTTTGTGTTGGGCACCTGTAGTCTCAGCTACTTGGGAGACTGAGGCAAGAGGATCACTTGAGCCCAAGAGTTGGAGGTTGCTGTGAACCCTGATGCTATGATGCCATGGTACTCTACTAAGGGTGACCAAAAAAAAAGAACACACACATCTATAATACTTAAGTTAACCATTATGGGTAGTCTGCTTCCTCTGTTTTTGTCTAGGACAACAAGCTAAATTAAAAATCAAATTTGTTCTAAAGAAATTAGTACTGTACTAAGAACTAGGTTAGGCGTTACAAGTTTAACTTCATCTTCTTCTGGAGCTCATAGTGTCTTAGGTATGTTTATTGGTTATAGTATTGTTAGCGTTTCCCAAATCTACATCTCCTGCCCAGACTGTCTTCGACTGAGCCCCAGACTTGTGTCTACCACAACCTACTTGATATTTGCATTTGGTTACCAGCTATAAAAACAAATTCTGGCTACCTAAGGAAAAGGAAATGTATTGGAAATCTGTGAAGACATCACAGAGCAATAGGAATAGAAGTTAAGAAGGAATAAAGGTTAAAAAAGAAAGGAACTTAGCATTTCCAGAATGTTTTGGTAACAGGAGCTGCTCAGCCATCTCATCCTATAGTTTCTTCCAGTTCTGTGTCACTCCAAACAGGGTTCAAAGTCCTGGAGACAAATTATATATATAAATATATATAATTATTTATATATATTATTATTATATAAATAATCTCTATATTAATAATATAAAGATTATTTCCATCACATACCAACTCTTGACGGAATCGTGTGCTCAGACTGGCAAAAATGAAATGTTTACTAAAACGCATCACTGGTGCAGAAGTGTGTAAATAGGTATTCCCATGTACTATTGTTGCAAGTAAACTGCTACAGGTTTTAAGGCAGTCAATTTTATAATCTATCAAAAAAAATTTTTTTTTTTGAGACAGAGCCTTAAGCTGTTCCCCTGGGTAGAGTGCTATGGCATCACAGCTCACAGCAACCTCCAATTCCTGGGCTCAAGCAAGTCTCCTGCCTCAGCCTCCCAAGTAGCTGGGAGCACAGGTGCCCGCCACAATGCCCAGCTATTTTATGATTGCAGCTGTCATTGTTGTTTCAGCAGGCCCAGGCTGGACTCGAACCCGCTACCTTAGGTGTATGTGGCTGGTGCCTTAGCCACTTGAGCCACAGGCGCCAAGCCAAATCTGTCAAATCTTAAAAGGAACTTTTTTCTTTTTCTTTTTTTTTTTGAGACAGACTCTTGCTCTGTCACCCCAGCTAGAGTGCAGTGGCATCATCATAGCTCACTACAACCTCAAACTCCTGGGTTCAAGAGATCCTACTGCCTCAGTCTTCCTAGTAGCTAAGATTATAAGCCCTTGCCACCACACCTGGCTAATTTTTCTATTTTTTAATAGAGATGGAGTTAGGAGGGTGTCTTTCTCTGGCTATCTTGCTGAGGCTGGTTTCAAACTCCTGACCTTGAGTGCTCCCCCTGCCTCAACTCCCTAAGTGCTAGGATTATAGGCATGAGTACTATAACGCTATGCCCAGCCACACCTACTCTTGGAAATGTTACATTTAAGAATTTTTCTAGGTTCAGAGCCTATAGCTCAGTGGCTAAGGTGCCAGCCACATACTGGACCTGGCGCGTTCAAATCCAGTCCAGGCCTACTAAACAACAATGACAACTACAACCAAAAACATAGCCAGGAGTTGCAGCAGGTACCTATAGTCCAGCTACTTGGGAGGCTGAGGCAAGAGAATTGCTTAAGCGCAAGAGTTTGAGGTTGCTGTGAGCTGTGACACCACAGCACTCTACCGAGGGCAAAATAGTGAGACTCTGTCTCAAAAAAAAAAAAATAATTTTTCTAAGGAAAAGGTTGGTTGTAAGCCAAGATATGGCTAGATAGTTGGTTATTTCATTATTGTTTAGAAGAGCAAAGTTAAAGATGACCTAATTGTCCAAGAATAGAAAATTTATTACATGAGTGATGATGTAACCCTATGCTGGAGTGCTTACAACCTTTAGAAATTAGGACATAGTCCCATATTTGTCTATGTGGATACATGTCTATTTTGTATTGTTAAATGAAAAAAGCAGGTTATAAAGAGAATATATGGTTGACTCTACTTTTAAAAACATAAATTCATATATCTGTATTTCACTTTTTAATTTTTATTTTTTGTAGAGCTGGGATCTGGATATGTTGCCCACGCTGGTCTTAAACTCCTGGCTTCAAGGGATCTTCTCACCTCAGGCTTCCAAAGTGCTGGGATTAGTTATGAGCCACACACCCAGCCGAGGGTTAACCTGAATGCAAGCAACATGACAAGAATCTAATCACCAAAATAGCTATTAAGTGACTAACGGGGTGGTTTGTACACATGGAGGTGATGAGGATGGAAACCAGGGCCTCGTGTATGCTAAGCGTGTACTTACTCCCTTGTATTTTAAAAGTCTGAAAGAACATAAAACATTTTCAAGCAAATGTGTTTTTATTTCCAAAGTCAGAAATGACCATAACTCTAAAAGGGGAGTGTTAATAAGTAAAAGTAGAGTCAATATCACTTAAATGCCCTTAGAGTTCCTATTAGAGAGATTATTTCCATAAAATGGCATCTCGCTTTTAACTTTGGGATACAGCCTACAAAATTTTAATGGTCATGATGCTATCCTATTAAAGATAGCAGCATTATTGAGAATAATAGTTAACATTTATGGAGTGCAAGGCACTGTCTTGAAAGCTTTCTATGCATTATCTCATTCAAAGTTTGCTACAACCCTTACGAGGCTGATACGATGTATTATAGGCCTTCGTTCACAAATGAGGAAACTAAGGTCACCTATCAAGTCAGCGGAACGTCCAGGACTCCCACCCGAGTATGTTTAAACCCAGAGCCTATGCTTTTAATCCGTATGCTACATTTCCTCTATAATTAGGAAATTAAGTCTGAGCAAGGTCATTTATTTATACCATTGCCTTGTTCCAGAAAAGATTTCAGGCATGTGGTTAATTAACTTGTCCAAGATCAACCAGATGGTAAGTGGCGGAGCCAGGACCCAAATCTCTTTCTCTCATGAACTGTATAAACTACATAAGATGACACAGATGTCAACCCTCATCATGTGTTACCTATTACCATAAACAGGAGAAGGGAAAATGATCATTTGCCTTTAGTTTGAATTTTCTTCTGGTTTTCAAGCTCCTTCTGGTTGGATACATTTTCAGCCTTGGAGTTCCTTGCTTTTTCTTTTGAGAAGGGACTGAGTAGGACAAGAAGAATTCAGGGATCAAGGACTGGGCAGTAAATCCATGGGGTATCTGCGGTGGGCAGATGAAAGGGAAGGCCTCCGACTATTCTAAGACTTGTGCTTAGGACTTGGCAGACAACCTGTAAACACTGCTTAGTAACTGCTGGTCTTCATGAGGAAGGGTGAGAAAGAGGAAAGAAGAGCGAAATAAGAAATCAGGGAAGATACGTGAAGCGATGTATTATAGGCAGTGGAGGGAAGGTAACGGGGGACACGTGTAGCTATTCAAGAATAAGAATAAAAAATAATAATTGAATTTGAGAGTGCCAGTTTTCAAAGAAGGGAAATATAGGCGGTAAACACTACCAAACATTCATGATTTAAAAACATCGTATCTCCTAAAATCTCCCAAATGAGGCACAGTCTCAGCAATGAACAACTTTGTCAATATTTCTCAGTGCCTCTCTTCCTTTTGGGTCTATAGCAGGTGTCCTCAAACTATGGCCCGCAGGCTACATGTGGCCCGCCTAGGACATTTATCTGGCCCGCAGGGTGTTTTTGCCACCGCTGCCTGTTCTGCTTAGCAGCTGACTCATCCCGGGGGCCCACAGTCCGGCCTTCCAACCATCTGAGGGATAGTGAACTGGCCCCCTGTTTAAAAAGTTTGAGGACCCCTATATAGCATCCTCCCTCTCAAGACAAATATTTAATCCATTTTCTTTTATTCCTAAGAACTCCATCCAAACAGGGTTTGTGTAAAGAACCGTCTTTTCTTGGCCATAACTTGAAAAATAAATAAAACGAAATATAAACCCATTCTTTTTTGTGTGGCCAAAAAAAAAAAAAAATGGAACATTCATTTGCTTCCAGTTTGAGTTATTATAAAAACATTGCAGAACTTGTTCCTAATCTTTTTTTTTTTAAATGAAGGAGCCTGTCTCAATTTAGTATCCTTAACCAAACATGCTTAATCCCAGGGCAAGAACCGGCTATAAAGAAAATACAGCTCTTTTAATAACAGTTCTTTGTCCCGGGCTGTTCACTGAAAGCTAGCTCTGAAGTCAAAACGCATTTGAAACTCTTCTCATTAAGAACCATGATGTTTTACTTAAGTTAGACTCGGCCGCTCTGGATAATGTAAAACAGAAGTTACTTATTGAGAGGTAGGGACAGAAAAAGGAAATGGCTGACCTGTAACTAGAGTTCTCCAAAGGTGATGGACATACTTATTAACCTCCTGAGTCCTATATTCGTTTAGCAACTTGAGCTGACCAGCATGTGCCCTGAGTAATGTTTAAATCCTTAGAGTACACGTATAGGAACTTAACATCACAGAACTATTTCCTCTTCCATTGCTTCTCTCTGGAAATTTCCTTTTGTGTGTGTGTGTGTGACTTAAACTACGCAAACAACGTTCAAAGAAAAAGCCATTCAATCCCTGAGACGAGTCTTGTGGAATATTGATCATTAGGACGTCTCTTTTGCTACCAGATATGAACAAAGGGTTCTTTGTTGTAGTAAATGAATCTAGGGCAAAGAAATGTTCACATCTTGAATTTTGCTTGGAGTTATTCATTCTACCTCCAAAGAGGATATAGTGTATATATTTGTTTTAAAATATCTGTATTATATATTTTTAAATGTAAGTGATTTAATCTTGTTTTAAGGATTAACAAATCTTTCTGGGATAATCAGAGGAGTTGCAAATTCTATAAAGGAGGCAGCAAAACCATAGTGTTCTAGAAATCTATGGACATACGCATAGAATAGAAAAGGTATTATTGTAATAACCAGTAACTGAAAGCCTGACTTAATTTAATTCCACACTGACTACTTTGCAAAACCTCAAGTCCAAGGTAAACATCCCTGACACAAATGCAACAGAGGCTCAACTGTATTAGATTTAAATGCCCGATAAAATGATTTGGAAACCTATGAGATTTGTGCCCTGGTACTATTTTTAAAATTATGACTGATGAGCTCTAAGAAACTGTGAAAGAAAAGTGACTCATCCCACACAGGCATTTTTATAAGAGAAGTGGATTTAGAATTTAATGGTGACATTTAGTCATCATAAAGCAGATAATTTCATGAAGAGTAATTTTATATTTATAACAACATCATTGTCAATTAAATTAGTAAAGAGTAAAAGTGAATCAAAGGTCTTTGATGAACAAAAAAATGATGACGCTCCCTCAAGGCATAGTTAGCTGTTAGGAGAAAAGGAACAGATGGAAAATTTTCATTGTTGTAGCTGTGCTTGGTTTTAGATCTTTAGATCTTCATCGTAACAGAATCAAACTTTAATTAATTAAGTATATAGAAGGTCTGATTTCCCGATGGCTAAATCACCTTATATATTTCATTGTCTTCTTCATTTTTCCCTTTGTATTACCCACATAATAGTGCACTAGCTTCTCTTCTGAGGGACTTCCTTAATTTTGCTTTGTTACCTTTTTTTCTTTTGAGACAGAGTCTTAAGCTGTAGCCCCTAGGTAGAGTGCCATGGTGTCACAGCTCACAGCAACCTCAAACTCTTGGGCTTAAGCGATTCTCTTGCCTCAGCCTCCCAAACTTCATGACCACTTTTGTTTGGTGAGCCATCTTTCAAAGATAGTTGTTTACGACATTCTAAAACAGCCACAAACAAGGAGTGTCTCCATTATTCCTTGGTTACACATTTCAGTCTGTTCACATTTTAGACCAACTTGTTTTTTGTCGTTTGTAGTCTACAGACTAATATGCTCTGTTCTAGCTTCTGAGGACAATACAGCTTTTTGTAAATGGCAGAAACATATGTAAATAATCAAATTCCATTGTATAATATATTATGCCAAGAATAGATTTTTCACACATGGCGCGTTAGCGAAGAAATGAAACCTTGAAAGTAAACTGCTTTCAATTAGGCTACTTAATGCAGAAATGGTGTATGCCCTAGGGCAAAAATTCATTGAAGCTCAGGCATAACCTATTGACTTTTAATTAAAACCTTGCATATTGTACAAGTATAAATCTATGAGCTAAATCACATTTTGAGTCTTCAGATTTATGACTGGGATAAGTTTTAGGTCGAATTAGCCCCTATATAATAAAATGTGCTTTCTTAAAATAATAGCATTATCTCCAAAATATGTATGCTCTTGGATTGCTTTATTGCACTCGAAATAAAATTATTAAAATTTGGCAATAGCATAAACCACCTCCCTTAATTAAAAATAGCACATATTCTAGAATAAGACTTAATAATTGTTCCAAAGATCTAACCATCTGGAAATATATTCATAATATCACCTGAACGGCAAGTAAATACTACATTTCTAGGACCAAAAGGTGAAGCTTTATTTGACCTTAATTATTAAGACTATGTTTAAAAAAATACATAGTATATTGTTATAAGACTTATTTTCTCTGGCAATGTCTGCTTTGAATTTTCATTTATCCCTTGGGTTTTGTAGCTTGGCAAAACATAAATGGCAAATATGTTTCTCTAAAATTTAAACACGTTTTTCTCATGACTCTTCTAATTCCCCGGTTGGAATTTTAGAAGATCACAAGGAAAGTGAGCAATAAATACTGATTTATTAAAGGATGAAAGAGCAGGCCTGTTTACATGGAAGGAAGACCTGCATGAAACCAAATGGAAGTGTGTTTATGTAACTCATTTAAAATCTAACCAATCCAAAAAAAGAAAGAAAGAAAATCTAACCAATCCAGAGAAAACATCAGCCTTCGCTGGGTGTGTCAATACATAGTTTTGTAACATCTGAAAAGGAAAAAGTGACCAGAAAAATAAGATGTATTGGTAATTCCCTCTTTTCAAAATAGTTTACAAAATACAGCTAAGAAACCCTTGCATGAGTACCCAAATGAATTAACATCGGCAGATAATGGTTTGGCCTTTACCCCCAGGTATAAGGGGAACACATTGACCAACACATCATGTACAGACATTCATTTGTTCATTTACCTAAAAGAGTCAGCAGCCAGTTTATGCCAAGCATCGTGCTCCGTCCCTCCAGGTGCCAAATGCCTAACAGAACAGGATTATTCTGAATTATTAAGTCTCTCTCTAGTGAATCTGTAGATTGCTTTTCATTTTCAACCCATTATTTCATTGCAATTTATATTTTTAGACATTGCCTCTCCTACTGAAGGCTGAATATATTTTTTTAGACAAAGGTTAATTTTAGATCTTCCGCTGTGTAGGTTCAGTTTGAAAACATTCTCTTTCACATCGCGCCGAGTGAATTATCCCATGTTTTCAGGCCTAAGTGCTGGGGACGTCAGACCTTATCTAAGACACATTTAAGCCACTCTCTGTGAAAGGTTAGTAAGAGAACCTTGAATGTTAAAATCAGGTGGGTCTGATATTCCTTTGATCAGAAACTTTCAGGAAGGTTGAACTTGACATCTAGTCAAAATTATGGATCAGCTGGTGGCAATGTCTACAGTACTCTCCTTTCTGGAATATTTGCCTAGGTACCTGTTAATGCTAATTTCTCATTTTGGTCTAAAAATTTAGATTCTTTGCAGCTTTTTCATTTTCATAGGTATTCCCCTCCTCCCTGAATAGTCTCTGTTAGTATTTGAATTCTCTAACACTGGAGAAATAGGTTTCTCCAGTATTAAACCAAGAGGTCTCCACAGACACAAAGCAGAGACATGGTAGGACATGCTAAATGAGGCTCTCAGCTGTTTGAAATATTACTCAGAGAGCCACCAGGAATAATTAAAGGCAATATAAAATTTCAAGGAAGGGTACTCTTTGAATGAACATGCAGTTGAACCTCATAGTTGACCACCTTTCTACATTGACCATCTCCTTAAGTCGACCTAATTTTTATAGACTGGACATGCACCACCTATACCTATCAGTACGGCAAGCCTAGTTCCTAGTTCCTACCACCTCCATATGTTGACTATTTGTTATAGTCTCTTGGGTAGTCAACTTCCAGAGTTTCCACTGTATATTAAAGAATAAAATGCATGTAGAATAGAATAAAGCGTACTATCTTTTGGGTGATAAAAGGAGAGAAATAAAAATATATTCATGTCTGATTACATTTGCAAAAAAAGAAACACTGAATGAATAAATAAAAGAATAATAAAAATTGTTACCCACGGAGAGAAAGAGGGGGAAGGGGAATGAGACCTATTTGTGTATACCTTCCTATTTAGTTTTGATTATTGAATCATGAAACATGAAATTAAATTAAAATAAAAATTACTCAGATGGTCATTATCCCTAATTAGTAGACAGGGATCCACAAAGCTATTTTTAGGCCTTTCCTGGTAGATCTTTATACTAATTGCTTCCACCAGCTCCAGGAATCCTCAACCCACTCCCCTTAAGTACTAAATTTTCTGCAGCCTCCACCTGCATCTGATGCAAGTGTCAGAAAACTCAGCTTCAACCTGTTTAGGCAAAAGAGGGAATTTATTGGGTGGCGCCTGTGGCTCAAGGAGTAGGGCGCTAGGCCCATATACTGGAGGTTGCAGGTTCAAACCTGGCCCCGGCCAAAAACTGCAGAGGAGGTGTGGGGGGTGGGGGGGGGTGGGGTGTGTGTGTGTGTGTGTGTGTATTATATATATATATGGAATTTATTGAATAAGGTAGGCTGAAATTCAGGCCTAGATCTTCAGGCACAGCTTGATTCAGGAATTAGACTAAAGAACTCTTAGCTCTACTTCCTAGGAGTTGGTTCTGTTCTTAAACCCTGCCAGGGATCTCAAGAAGGCTATTAATATCACAACCACCAATTAGAGGAGGAAGAAGTTCCACTTTTCCTCTAAAAGTTCCAATAATTGTCCCAGAATTGAGTCTTATGAGCACTGATTGGCCTGCTTTGAATTCTCTGCTCATCCCCAACCAATCACTGTAACCAAAGAGATAACAGGCCATCACTGGCTCAGTCTAGGTCACATGCTCCACCCTGGGCCCAGGAGTTAAGTGTTCCATCTCAAGTTTGTACATAGAAAGTGGGGAATAGTCCCCAAGGGTGAAACTGGGGTCTATTGTCAGAAGGGATGTTAGATGCTGGATGGTAGAAACACTAAATGGTCTACTGAACCACCCTTTCAGAAAGACCCCTTTCCCACCCCTTGACTTTTAATGCTCAGTTCTCCTGGACATCTCAAGTTTGGGGGAGATGATAAAAAGTAGCTTCTTGAAAGCAGTTTGAGATTTCTGAATTAAAATAAGAGTTTCTCAGCTTGAAATAGGCTATTCAGAGAACATTTTACTTTCCAAAGCAGGTCAGAAGCATTGCTGTTCTAATCAAAAAAGAGTACAACTTCAAAAAAAATTGCTTATATTCCCCAAGCTGAACTTTATGATCCAGTTAATGATGAACAGTTTAATAGAACTGTTTTGTTGAGTTGAACAAGGCAATAAACTATTTCTGTGCTTTTTTTTTTTTGTCGTTGTTGCTATAAGACCTGGGTGATTATTTGGACTTTTAAGCCCTCTTTTAATATGTATTATTTCTGAATGATGACCATGGCTAGTCTTTAAGTACTCCACAAGGAAAAGGTTGAAAGGAGGCATTCTTTCCAGGGGAAGTTCTCAAACGAAAGTATTCCCTCAGCCAGGTTCTACCCTGTTATTCCACGGCTGGTCTCAATTATAATAGCTTTCTGCCACCACCATGCATTTGTGAAAGTGGCAATGGTGGTAATGAACACGCCCAAGGGGTCCATGCAAGGTTTCCATTTTCTCTTCACTTCTGGCACCACTGGAACACTTCAGTCTTGCACACAGAATCAGTTCAAGTGCATGAATACAACTCTATATATAGTATGAGTGAATTCCAGGATGCAAACTATATATAGTTGAGCTAAATAACAAGTGAGGTCTCATGTTACTCAGCTTGGCGATGGTCAAAGCATTAAATAGTTCTTTCCAGTCACTCCTTGTTGAATGCTGCTTCTTTGTGGTGCTCCTCTGTGCACCCTTATTTTCAGCTGAACTGTTTTCATAAGTTCCTTTCTGGACTTGTGTCAACTGAGAGCCATTTCTGTCTGACTGCCATGTACAGGGATGACTGACATTTCTAAGCAGGTAATGCTCCTGGCAGGAAACTGGTTGGAATGGGAGAGGCGTGGGAATTGCCTGAAATCTTTTTGAGGGGTGACTGGAGGATGTCAATGGAAGTGACAGAAGAGGAAGGGTTAAAGAACTCACTCTACACCATCATTTGGTGTGTCACCACCCACACACACATGTTTTCTCCGCCTGGTATAAACTTCTTATTCTGGAAGGCCCAGTCAGTCACATTGGCTCACACAACAGAAAATCTCAAATTTTTCTCTGAACCGCCCATTTTCATCTGCAGGTTACTGAAGAATCCTACCAACACTTATTTGGTTATGGGGATGCCAGTGTGAACAAGATGGTCCTTATCTCCAAGTTGCTCATGGTCTAAGGTGGGGTGGGCATAAAGGGACATACAAAAACAAAGACAAGCCATGTGCAACAAGTGGTCTGTTATAAACCAGGGAGGTTCCATTAACTTCAGGTCCGCACTTCCTATCGGCATCTCCTCTCTTTCATCTAGAGTAACTCAGACTTCATTCTTTCCCACATTCAATCCATTAAACAAATATTTTTTGAGTATTGACTCTGGGCTATGATAGTGTTGAACTTTCATTCCAGTGGGGGTAATTAGATAACACGCAGGTAAACAAATAAGGTTTTAGATACTGATGCATAAAACAGGCTAAAGGTCGGACAGTGACTGCGAAGGTATAAGGTAAAAGGGGAAAGGCTACAAGAGAAGGCACAGAGCACTGGGGCGGTGACATTTGATCTGAGACCTGATTGGAGAAGTAACCAGGCATGGGGAGATCTGGGGAAGAGCACGGCTGGCCGGTGAAACTAGAAAGGGAAGACTGTGAGGTGGGAAGGAGTTGGTGGAATTGCAGCAATGGAGAAAAGGCCCAGGTGTCTAGAGCCTGGAGCCAAAGGAGAGGGTGACAAGAGTTGAGATCAGACAGGTCATCAGGGGCTGGTCATGGGATCTGGGGGTCCTTACCCAATTCCTGGGAAGGCATTTGAACTTTAGTCTCAGTGCAATTTAGAGAGAGAATGTACATTTCCAGTTATTGGATATACATGCTTCTTACTCAGGGTATTCTCTTTAGTATATAAAGGAAATAGAACTAGTAATTAAAATGTTGATTGCTCAGTGAGCACAGAATTAAAGTTAGAAGAAAAGTTTCGAGGCTGTCCAAGGGTCCACAGCATTGGGGATTTTCCAATGCAAATGTCTGCATATTTGTGAGCACCAGATATACTAAACTCTCTTGAACAGATTTTAACTCAAGTCTCCTTGTTTTTTTTTTTTGTTTGTTTGTTTGTTTGGTTTTTTTTTGTTTTTTTTGCAGTATTTGGTCAGGGCTGGGTTTGAACCTGCCACCTCCAGCATATGGGGCTGGCACCCTACTCCTTTGAGCCACAGGCTCCACCCTCAAGTCTCCTTGTTTTTTAGGGTAAAGTGACCAGATTTGAACATTGGTAAAGCTGGACACCATTGATGGCTGGGGTGGGGGGGTCTTTGGTCTATATGGAGCAACAAAAATTTTCATAGAACACAAAAATAGTATTGTAATATATATATATTTTTAATTTCAACATAAGTACAATTTACAAATATAATACATTTTAAAAATTATGTATAGGGCAGCACCTGTGGCTCAAAGGAGTAGGCCCCCCTCCCCCTCCACCTGGGTGACCTTGCCCAGGAGGGGAGTAGGGCGGTTACATTATCCTTTTCATTTCCAAATGAAGTTACATTAACGTCTTCATTCCCAAATGGAGTTACATTAACCTTTTCAGCAGCCGAAAACCATATATTCCCTTCCCATTCTCCCACCGTTCCCTAGCTTATTGTGCTGTCTTTCCAAAAATCAGGACTTTTTTAAAGCACCGCAGGACACAGGACAAATTGTTAAAAATCAAGACTGTCCCGCCAAAAGCGGGACGTCTGGTCACCTTATTTTAGGGTTGACAGGAATCACTGACTTTTTGCCTGTATTCTTTTTTTCTTTCTTTCTTTCTTTTTTTGAGACAGTCTTCCCCTGTCACCCAAGCTAGAGTGCAGTAGCATCA
>CAUYQV010073626.1:0-10261 GCA_963574575.1 Galagoides demidoff | reverse complement strand
GAAACCAACTAATAAATGTAAAGGAAGGGCAAAATTAGAAAAATCACTATTTGGCAGCCATATTAATAATTCAGGCAAAATAATCAATGGACATAAAAACTAGTAGACCTGAGAAGTAAAGTAATAAGGTAATTAAATAGTCCAATAGTATCTCCCCACAAGATACTTATTAATTACAAAGGGAAAAACAGGCTCGGTGCCTGTGGCTCAAGTGGCTAAGGCGCCAGCCACATACACCTAAGGTGGCAGGTTTGAATCCAGCCCGGGCCCGCCAAACAACAATGACGGCTGCAACCAAAAAATAGCCGGGCATTGTGGTGGGTGTCTGTGGTCCCAGCTACTTGAGAGGTGGAGGCAGGAGACTCTCTTGAGCCCAGGAGTTGGAGGTTGCTGTGAGCTGTGATGCCATGGCACTCTACACAGGGGGATAGCTTGAGGCTCTGTCTCAAAAAAAAAAAAAGGGAAAAACAGTAACCTCATATGGAGAAAATTGGCATACCCTACATTAACCAAGAGATAAAATTCAGTATCGCCAGCAATGAGAGAAATCTATATCATGTACTTCCTGATGTGATGCTCTGAGGAGACAGCATCAAAAATGTATAACCTTAATCTAATCACAAAACATGTTAGATAAAACCAAACTGATGGACGTTCTATGAAACAATTGGTTTATAATCTCCAAAAATATCAGTCTTATGAAATACAAAGAAATACTGTTTCAGATTAAAGGACACTAAAGAAACATATGCATATATAATGCATGATATAGGATTTTCTTTCCTTCTAAAGAACTTTTTTTTTTTTTTGAGATAGAGTCTCACTTGGTCACTCTCAGTAGAGTACCATGGTGTCTTAGCTCACAGCAACCTTAAACTCTTGGGTTCAAACGATTCTTTTGCCGTAGCCTCCCAAGTAGCTGGGACCACAGGCATGTGCTACTACAGCCTGGCTAGTTTTTCTATTTTTAGTAGAGATGGGGTCTCATGGTTGCTCAGGCTGGTCTTGAACTCCTGAGCTCAAGCAATCTACCTGCCTTGGCCTCCCAGAGTGCTAAGATTATAGGCGTGAGGCACTGCGCACAGCCATGTTCTTGTTTTGGGGAAGATAAGCTGAAGTATTTAAGAATAAAAAGGCAGCATTTTGCCCCTTTCTTTCAAAGGAATTGGAGCTCTGCGAAAAGGGAAGGGAGAATGTAGTGTGCACACAGGAGGGTGGAGAGAGTGAGTGAGTGAGAGAGAGATGTAAATGTAAAATGTTAATATTTGGTGAATTGGGGTGAAAGAGATGAAGGAATTCTTTGCATTAATCATGTAGCTTTTCCATGTAAATCTGAAATTATGTCAAAATAAAAAGTTAAAAGAAAAAACAGAACACCAAAAAGAAAGTAGCTAGACAAGACCAAATTGGGAGATGTTTGTGAGACATAAACAAAAAGGATTAGCATCTAGAACAGTGGTTCTCAACCTGTGGGTTGTGACCCACAGGAAATGTATTAAAGGGTTGGGGCCTTAGAAAGGTTGAGAACCACTGCTGTAGAACGTGTAAAAATGTCTCATGAGTTTTCAAGAAAGACAAATAACCCAATAGAAAAAGGGGCAGACAACTTAAATAAGGACTTAAAGAAACAGCTAAAATGGCTTGGTGCCTGCAGCGCAGTGGTTATGGAGCCAGCCACATACACCAAGGCTGGCAGGTTCAAACTTGGCCTGGGCCTGCTAAAACAACAATGACAAATGCAACAGAAAATAGCTGGGCATTGTGGCAGGTGCCTGTGGTCCCAGCTACTGGGAGGCTGAGGCAAGAGAATCGCTTAAGCCCAAGAGTTTGAGGTTGCTGTGAGCTCTCTACTAAGAGCGACATAGTGATACTCTGTCTCAAAAAAAAAAAAAGAAAGAAAGAAAGAAAGAAAGAAAGAAAGAAACAGCCAAACCACAGGGAAAGATGTGTAACCTCATCAGTAACAGGGGAAATGCAAACCCAAACTACACTGAACTGCCAGTCTGTACTCATCAGACTGATGAATATATATATCAGTCAATTATAAACATTGGCAAAGATGTGGAGTTACAGGAACTCTCACTGACTGCAGATGGGGCTATAAATTGGTGCCACCACTTTGTAAATCGGCATTATCTAGTTAAATTGACACTATCTTAACCCCTGTGATGCAGCAATTCCACTCCTGGGTGTCTGTATACCCTGGAAAGACTCTTCCCCACAGTACCAGGAGGTGTGTCCAGAAGGAATAGTCAAAGCCACCCCAAACAGGGAAGCATGGAATCCTCCCCTGCTGCCACCCAGTGATTCTGGAAAGAATCACTACATTACCAGTGGGGAAATTGAGGCATTCGGAGGGAAAGGGGCTGTCAAAAACACCATGTGGGCTCTGAGGGAGGGCAACAGGGTGGTCTGGTGTGTCGAGAGAAAAGCAGGGGAGTGGGTTGGGGGTTCAGGAACTCTCCTTGTCTCAGACCTGGTTGACTGGAGGACAGAATAGGAAGCATCCCCACTGCATTCCTTCTCTCCCAGCCACCAACTGGGTTACTGGAGCTCTAAGGCAGCCTCCTCCCACTGGCTTAAAAATAGGTGGGGACATACCCCATCAGAGCAGCAAAAGAGAGGCTGCTTAGTGGGGCAGTGCTCCTCCCCACTTGAGACAGCCCCAGGTCCTCTATGAACCCTGGCAGAGCTGGACACTTTCTCCCTAGGAAAGGCTCCCCAACACCAGGTTTGCTAATAGGCAGGCATGTTGACAAGCTCGGTGTTCCAACAACCAGAATCCATCCCTGGCTCCCAGCAGACAGCACAAAGGGGTGGGGAACCTGCGAGCTGTATGGCCTTCTGGATCCTTGAGTGTGGCCTTTTAACTGAATCCAAATTTTACACAGAGCAAATCCTTTTAATAAAAATCATGATTTCCCCACCTTGGGACCAGGTTTTTTTCTTTTTTTCTGAGACAGAGTCTCACTATTTTACCCTCAGTAGAGTGCTGTAGCTTCACAGCTCACAGCAACTTTGAACTCTTAGGCATAAGTGATTCTCTTGCCTCAGCCTCCCAAGTAGTTGGGACTATAGGCTCCCGCCTGGCTACTTTTTGGTTGTAGTTGTCATTGTTGTTTGGCAGCCCTGGGCTGGATTTGAATGCACCACCTCTGGTGTATGTGGCTGGTGCCCTAGCCGCTGGGCTATGGGCTCAAGCCAAGACCAGGTTTAATTATTGGAAGGCAACTAGTTGACTTCAACTAAATTCATTTGGTCTAAGTTCTACTTCTTGAACCATGCAGTTCTTCAAAAGGAAATTGGGGCCTGACTGCAAGGGAACAGTGTTAGGAAAATGGATGCTAGAGAAGCCAGACATCAAATGGTCCTTCCCTTTAGTCTCCTACGATTTTCCTGCCAATTGGTTGTCTGGACCTGGTTCAGTGTCTCTTGAGCTGCCTCTGCCATGCTGAACTCCAGTCATGATCTTCCTTTCTCTCTCTCTTTTTTTTAGACAGGGTATTTTTCTGTTGCCCAGGATGGAGTGCAGTGGCACAATCATAGCATACTGCTGCCTCCAACTCCTGGGTTCAAGCAATCCCCTTGCCTTAGTCTTCCTAATAGTTGGGGCTATAGCTGTGAGCCACTGTGCCAGCCAGGAGGCCTTTCTTGTTGACTTGTCTCCTATTGCCCCACTGAGAGTCAAATCTTTGGTTCTGGCTCCATTTTCTGAGGCCTCAAGAACAATCTAGTTCTCTTGTTCATCACGGCCTTTCAAGACAGAGCAGTCCTCTCCTAAATCTTCCCACTTGCCCATCATTATGCATAATACTCAAGTGTGTGATTTGGATAAGTTTTCCTAACTTTTACAGCCCTCATTTTCCTCATCTGTCAGTGCTGGGGACAATTTGAGGTTCTTAAACTGGTGAGAAGCCATGTATCGGAAGCCTTCAAAGTTCCTGAGCAAACATGCTACAGCATCTAAAGCCTTAATTTTATTGGAGGCATCTTTCCCCCAGTGGAAATACTAAACATTTAAATATTAAAACAGTTATGGACAACTCAACAATAAAAGTACAAATAACTCAATTAAAAAGGTGCAAAGACCCAACCCCATAAATGCATCAATGTATAAAGTTTTGATTTAATAAAAATAATTAATTATAAAAAATGCTAAAAATTAAAAATCAAAAAAGGTGCAAAGGACTTGAATAAGCCATGTTTTCCAAGAAAATATATAAGCGGACATGAAAAGATGCACTACATCATTAGCCGTTAGGAAAATGCAAATCAAACTCACAGTGAAATACCACTTCACACGCACTAAGATAAGAAAAAAAAAAGACTAGTGTTAGCAAGGATGTGGAAATACTACAACCCCCACAGATTGCTGGTGAAATATAAAATGGTACAGGCTCTTTAGAAAATAGTTGAGCAGTTCCTCAAAAAGTTAAACATAGAGGTCCCACCTGAAAGTAAGACAAGACTGTACCCCTGTGCCTGACAGTTGGCTGGCTGGTAAATTCAGTGGAGTCTAAGACCTTCCCCTGCACCCCCAGGCAGAGGGTTCTGTGGGCACCCCACCTGTCTGTGCAGGGCTGAGACCCTGACCTCCTCCGCCCCCCAGGCAGAGGGTTCTGGGGCACCTCACCTACCGTGTTTGGGTGCATCTTTTGGGTCTTTCCTGGCCCTGTGTGCCAGGAGTGCCCAGCAGAGGGCAGCAGAGTCATACCTTCTCTCAGTTCTGGGCTGGCTAGGTGTGCGCCCTCTCGGGATAGATATGTGCAGAGGGAGCCTTGGCAGATCTGACTCCTGGTGCTTCTAGTCTGCTGGGTCCTTCCCAAGTGTCTGGTCAGAGGAGAGTCTTGCCAAGCTCCAAGACCAAGGCCAGCAGACTCCTTCCTACTTGTGCCCTGGCACAAGTCTCCCTCCTGCACTACAAAGTAAATGTGCCTCCCAGCAGCTGCCTGATATTTCACTGTTAACTCCCATCCATTCTCTTCCCTGATAGCTCTCTTCTGGTTACCTCCCATACACTGGGATGCTGCCTGGGCCATGACTTAGAACCTGGCGCTCAGTTTCTTCATCTGAAAAATGGGGCTGATAAAGCACTTCACACCACAAGATGTTGGTGTATGTGAAGAATGTGAGAATCTTAATGATTGCTAAGTCCTTGACAGGAGGTCAGGAGAGGAATGACTCGTGGTCCTGGCTGTGGGAGGGTTTCTGGAGCTCTTAGGACACTGGCTTTGCTCTGGGCCCTGGACTTGGGCTCCAAGAGAACCCTTGGAAACCCACCCTCTGTTCCATTCCACATTTGGGAAAACTGAAGCCAGAGGTGGGGGCTTCTGAAAAGCAAGTGGAACAATCATGATGGAAATGAGTCCAAAGTCCAGATTCCCTGGGATGGGGGGAGGGGTGGGCAGAGGGGGCTCAGCCAAGGGCAACCTCTGGCCCCATCACTGCCCTTCCTGTATGTGCTTCAGTCTCCTCATCCTGAAGGGGCCACAGGAAAAGGGTGTCCATAAGTTACATGACGGTGGCGACTCTTCAACCTGGTTTCTGCAGGTCCCTCCAGGTGAAGTGTTCTGGGTCCTCTGAGGCAGCCATTCCCCTTCCCTCTAGGCTCAGAACACCAATGTACTGCTCAGGGAACAATATGAGAAAGCCAAGCACGATATCATTGCCAATCCTAAGCAATTTCTGGGGGTAGAGAAAGAGGGTAGGCCCTGCATCCCCACCACGACCTCCTCTTCCCCACTCATCTACCATCCTTTGCTGCTTTTAGCACCCCTTTCCGTCATAGTTCAGGGGTGTCCCCTTGTAGAGGACCCCCAAAACTCTGAGCCCATCCATATACATTCCTCTGCCTTTGCATACCTGCTTCCTGCAGCTTGAAATTCCTTTGTCTGTGAATCCTACTCATGCTTCAAGGCACAGCTCAAAAATCACCTTCTCTAGTAAACCTCCCTGCTCTCCCAGGCAGAAGTGTCCTTCCGTAATCTATTTACTTACAGTCCTCAGACAGCACTGTGCCCACTCACGGCTGGGCCCTCCTGGGATGAATTTCTCAGTGAGCTGTGGAATGAATTTCTCAGTGAGGTGCTCCTGGCATCCTGGGAAGTTCCTTTTGTGCAGGACCCTGAGCACCTCTGCTCCCAGCCTAGTCACTGTGACAACCAAATTCTCCTTCACATATCCAGACACCTCCAAAGGCGTCACAGCACCCTTGGGAGAGAACCATAGGAGAAGCCTAAGAAAACATTTATTAAATAAATAACTTAGGTTGGGTGTGGTGGCTCATGCCTGGAATCTTAGCACTCTGGGAAGCCAAGGTGGGTGGATTACTTGAGCTCAGGAGTTCGGGACCAGCCTGAGTAAGAGTGAGACATCATCTCTAAAAATAGCCATGCATTGTGGCAGGTACCTATAGTCCCAGGTACTTGGGAAGTTGATGCAAGAGGATCACTTGAGCCGAAGTTTGAGTTGTTGTGAGCTATGATGCCATAGCACTGTACCAAGGGCAACAAAGTAAAATTATCTCCAAAAATAAATAAATAAATAAATAAAATGATTAAGTCAATGAGTGAATGAATAAAGTGTTAGAGAGGCTGGACTGCTTGGGCATGGGGTGGGGAGACCAATGAGGCCATTCCTGGGTAGAGAATTAGGAGACCCAGACTGCCTGAGGTCAGAGCAGGGACCATGGAGAGAAACTGAGGGTGGGGATGGGAAGTGGAGCATCACAGGGCTGGTCTGGAGACTCAGGAAAACATGATAATCTGCCTCAAGTTGCCTTTAGTTCCTTAATGCCCCTTTATTACCTTTATCACAAAGCTCCAGCCTGAGGATCTCCCTGAACCCCAGACTTGCAAATCAGACTGCCTCCTGAAAGGGTGTAATGCACTCAGTATCTTCCCTCTAAACCTGCTCTTCCCACAGCCTACCCCATTCAGCTGATGGCATCTTCATCCTTCCAAAAGCTTAAGCTTTATCCCTGGATCCTCATTCTCTTATATCTGTTTACCATCAAACCTTTTGTCTTTGTCACTGGTGCGTCCCTAGCCCTGAAAACAAAGCCTGGCACACTGGTAGTTGCTGGGTGAATCTTTAGTATTTTATTTTATTTTTTTTGAGACAGAGCTTCAAGCTGCCTCCCTGGGTAGAGTGCTGTGGCATCACAGTTCACAGTAACCTCCAACTCCTGGTCTTAAGTGATTCTCTTGCCTCAGCCTCCCAAGTAGCTGGGACTATAGATGCCTGCCACAATGCCTGGCCATTTTTGGTTGCAGTTGTCATTGTTGTTTGGCAGGCCCAGGTTGGATTCGAATCCACCAGCTCTGATATGTGGCTGGCACCTTACCCACTTGAGCCACAGGCACCAAGCCGGTGAATCTTTTTTTTTTCTTTTCAGGTTAATATGAGGGCACAAATAACCAAGAATTTGTTAGGTAGAGTCCCTCTGGTACGTTATGTGCTGGGTGAATCTCGTAGAATGGATAAGTGCCTTTTCACCTCACCAGTATGCTCCTTCTTCAAGAATCTTTGGTATAGAAATAAATAAATGAAAACTTTCTCATTCCAGGGGACATGGTGTCGGGCTCCTTGAGTAAATGGGCTTTTCTGTAATAGTCTCAGGGAGATCAAGGTCCCCTCTACTTTAATGATTATAATAGCTATCATTATCTGACTGCCACTTCTCTCGAATAGTCTCTCACTTAGTTTTCAAAACTGCCTTGCAAGTTACACATGTCACCTGCACCTTTCAGTTGAGGAAACGAAGTCTCAAGGAAATTGGTCCACTTGTTTATGATCCTAACTCTGAACACTTGCTACCTAAATCCTGGGTGGCACTCATCAGTGGGTTAAAGGAGGGAGAGTGAAGGGCTGCAGGGAGTGACCCTGGAGTTGGGGTAGGAAATGGGTAGGTTTGAGCTGAGCAAGATAAGCTGAGACCTTTAGACCCTCTTCCTATTGGTGGAGCAATATGTTTAGCTGAAGGCCTGCCACTTCCAACCCCATCAAATGCACCAGCACCTCTTTCACACCACCACATCACTCCCTTACCTGATCCACCACCACCAAAGTACAGTACTTCTGGGGGTCACCAGGCCCAGCTCCTTGGGCAATGCACATCATGGAACTGGGCTGAGCAATTTCTCCCAGGAAGCACAGGGCCCATTGATGGTGGTCACCACATCACACCAGTCCAGGGAATCTGGCCCAGAGGACCAGCTACAAGGCCCTGCTTCTAGGTGATGGTGATGCTGCTTGCCCATGGGTTGACCATAAGGCACTGAACTTCAGAGTGACTGAGGGAGACTCTGTCTCAAAATATTAATAATAACAATTTATGTATATTTGGCCAGGCATGGTGGCTCACACCTGTAATCCCAGCACTCTTGGAGGCCAAGACAGGTGGATTACTTGAGCTCAGGAGCTCAAGACCAGCAAAGCAATAGCAAGACCCCTATCTCTACTAAAAATAGAAAAACTGAGGCAAGAGGATAGATTGAGCCCAAGACAATGAGGTTGCTGTGAGCTATACTGCCATGGCATGCCAGTCAGGGTGCCAGAGTGAGACTTTGTCTCAAAAAAAAAAAAATTTTACATGTGTAAACATATTAACATATGATGGCTGACAATTAAGTTTGTGAACCCTCCCTAGAAAAAGTGCTATATACCCATTGTTGAATATCACTACAGTGAACTTCAAGGAACTCCCCTTGGGAAGTTATGCACCAACAGCTGTGCCTTGTCCACCTTTCAAAGCAGTTTTGGAACCCTTTTTCTGGAATGGCCATCAGAGCCGTTGTATAAGGTCTGAGAATTAAGTTTGTGAACCGATCCTTGAAAACGTGATTTGACTGTGCTGCTGGCTGGAGTTGCCCCCCCCCCCCCCCGCCATGATGCTTTTGGAGCTTGCAGGTCCCCTTACAACCCCAGCCTGACCCCCACTCTGGGATCTGAGGTCCCAAATGGTCACAAAAGGGCCCCTCCACTTGCAAAAGGAGACAACAGATAGGGGTGCCTGTGGTTCAGTGGGTAGGGCACCAGCCCCATATACAGAGGGTGGTGGGCTCAAACCCGGCCCTGGCCAAACTGCAACAAAAAATAGCCAGTTGTTGTGGTGGGCACCTGTAGCCCAGCTACTCAGGAGATGGAGACAAGAGAATGGCTTAAGCCCAAGAGTTGGAGGCTGTTGTGAGCTGTGATGCCACAGCACAGAGCAACATAGTGAGACTGTCTCAAAAAAAAAAAAAAACAAAAAGAAGACAGATCTTGGCAACTCAAGAGCTGCAGTGAGAATTAATGTTCTGCTGCTGTTTTTAGCTATTAATATAACTGACATAATACTTTGTACATATTCAGTGTACACTTTGATCAGTTTGACGTAGTATATATCTGAAACATGTCATCCAAATCAAAATAGTGAACATACCCACCATCCCAAGTTTCCTTATGCCCTTTTGTATATCCTGACCACTTCCCTCCAGCACACCTCATCCACCCTCCCAATCGTGCTGTCTTTGGGAAACCATTGATCTGCTTTCTGGAGTTTTATATAAATGGAATCATACAACATACTTTTTTTTTGGTCTGGCTTCTTTCAGTGGGAGTGTACAGAGTGAAATCAGAACCCAGGACTGAGCTTCAAGGCCTCCTACAATTTTTTTTTTTTTTTTTTGGAGTTTTTGGCCAGGGCTGGGTTTGAGTGTGCCACCTCCAGCATATGGGGTCAGCACCCTACTCCTTTGAGCTGCAGGCGCCACCCAGTCCTCCTACATTTGGAAGTTAGAAGGAGGTAGAGGTGGGCAGTATAAGAGGAGAGAATAGAGGCCAGGTGAGGTGGCTCACACCTGTCATCCTAGCACTCTGGTAGGCCGAGGCAGGTGGATCACTTGGGCTCAGAAGTTCGAGACCAGTCTGAGCAATAGAGAAACCCCATCTCTACTAAAAATAGAAACACTGAGGCAAGAGGATCACTTGAGCCCAAGAGCTTGAGGTTGCTCTGAACTATAATGCCAGGGCACTCTAGTCAGGGCACCAGAGTGAACTCTGTCTCAAAAAAAAGAGGAGAGGGGAGGGTGATTGGAGGAATCACTTCTATGGTTTATCTTACAAGGGTACAAGTGAATCTTTCTTTTTTTTTTTTTTGAGACAGAGCCTCAAGCTATCCCCCTGGGTAGAGTGCCATGGCATCACAGCTCATAGCAACCTCCAACTCCTGGGCTCAAGCGAGTCTCCTGCCTCCGCCTCCCAAGTAGCTGGGACCACA